>CM038678.1:562835289-562925893 GCA_021605205.1 Aegilops longissima
TTAGTTAATTAGTTTAATTCATTTTTAATTCATTTTTAGTTTGTTTTTATTAAAAGCGTTCATTTGGGGTGGGGCCCCGCCGATTGTATGGCGGATGGACTTGGTGATGGCGTGCGGAAAACGAACCGGCATCGGGTCGCGACCAAGGATCGGTAGGCGAGGCCAAAACCTGGCCTTGGGGCAGACGCGGGCTACAGAACGATTGGCAGCGAAGAAACGAGGTTGATGAGGGCGGAGCGCGAGCAGAGTATGGGGCCTTGGGGCTCGGGGCTCGGGCCAGCGTCCTTAGCAGTCGCCAGCAGGAGGAAGGAAGGGGAGAGGGCACAGTGGCAGGCGAATCAGAGCCAGACCCAGAGGCGAGATCCGCGATGGAGGAAGGAGGGATCGGGGAGGTGGCTGTCGGTCTGTGGGGCGGCCAGGAAGCCGGAGGGAGCCGGAGGGCGTCGTCTGTGGGGCGCGAGCCGGCAGCCGTGAGAGAAGGAGGAGAGGGCCTCCGCAGTGAGGCGAGGGCCTCGGCAGTGGGCTCAGTGGAGGTCAGGGGCAGGAGGAGGAGGCAGGGAAGCCATGGCCGAGAGCGAGCCGGACCATGATGATCGCCAGGGGCTCGGTGGCTGAGGAAGGAGGGCTCCGGACTTGAGGAGGAGGGAGCAGGCCAGGGGGCGAGTCTGTGAGGGTCGGCAGGTGGAAGGCGCGGGGTGGTGGTCTCCTCCGCGATCCGAGATCGATCGGGGGGAGAGTGGGCGGGGCTAGGGTTAGCCACCGATGGGAGGTCTAGTGGGGTGGCGGGTGGGGTGGGCGGACCAGAGAGGGATGGGCCAAGGGAGGAGAGGGGCGGTGGTGGGTGGGAGGGGGTTATCCCCTCCTGTTTATTCCTTTTATTATTTCCTTTTACGTTTTGGTTTATTTTAAATGCTTTGGCATTTTGTAAAAATTAGACACCCACCAATATTAGGTTAGGTATTTTAGAAAACCCGGAACATTTTAGAACTAGTTTTGAAACCCTTTATCGTTGATTCATTTTGAATTTGTTTTAGGGCGGACTCGAATTAGAGGTTAATTATCTTAGCAAAGTGATTCTGTTGCAAAACCATCGAGGCGTTACAAATCTCCTCCACTACAAGAAATCTCGTCCGAGATTTAGGAGGTAGAAGGAAAAGCGGGATATTCATCTCGTAGGCGATCTCGCGTTCAGTGGCTTCATCTTGAGTGATTCGACCCTTTGGACTTTGAGGAATTTGATCGCCGGCGAGTCGGCGTTCAGCAGTCGAGAATCACGGACGGATGCTCTTTATAGGAGAGGTCTGTTGCAATTCGAGCACTTCATGGTCCTTTACTCGGATTGGGTCCTTGAAGCGGCGTCGGAGTTGGGACACGTGGAACACATCGTGAACTGAGAAAGGTTCGGCGGAAGCTCAGGTTGATAGGCCACTTTTCCGCCTTTCGAGAATAGTGAAGAGGCCAATATAGCGGGCTAACTTGCCCTTGATCGAAGCGGTGAGCACCCTTCATTGGTGTAGCGAAGATAGGCCTTTCGCCGAGTTGATAGACCATGTCCTTGTGATAGCCGGTCATAATTACTCTTTTAGCCTGTTTGGCGGTCTTGAATTCTCGCGAATAATGCGGACTTGTTCTTGGCATGTTGGATAATATCCGGACGAAGAGTGGGCGTTCCCAGTTCGACCAGTTCGAGAGGGTTGAGCACTTTCGTCCATATAACACTTGAAGGGGCCATCTTGAGACTAGCTGAAAGCTATTATTATAAAGAACTCAGCATACGGAGAGATTCCTCCATTTCTTGCGAATGAGGCGACACAAGCTGAAGCATGTCTTGAGAATTTGGTTGACACGTTCAACTTGCCCTTGAGACCTGCGGATGAAAAGCGATCTTGAAAGATAAATGAGTCCCCATAGCTTCTTGAAAACTTGCGGAATCTTGAAGTGAATAAGCTGCCACGGTCGAGCCCGATAACGAGTGGAATACCGTGAAAGTAAAACAATTCTGGACATATAGGCGTTGCTTGGCTGGCTAGCGGTGATCGTTTCTTTGACGCGAGAAAATGTGCAACTTTAGAAAGCGGTCAATGGCGACAAGAATAGCATCATTACCTTCTGCGATTTGGGAAACCCGGTGGCGAAGTCCATTTCAACATGGTCCCATTTCCATTCGGGGAATAGAGATAGGCTGCTGAGTTCAGCGGGCCTTTGATGTTCTGCTTTGATCTGACTGACAAGCGTCACACTCGAAACATAGCGAGCAATGTCTGCTTCATATTAGACCACGAATCTCGGCGAATGTCTTGATACATCTTTGTCTTGCCGGTGGATACATAGGCGTATCATGAGCTTCTTGCATAACCTTCGGGTCATATCAGGTTGTCCTTCTTACAAGGCACCACTAAGCGGCCTTTGAAGTACAAAGGCGCCATCATCGGCAATAGTGAAGGATGAGGATTTCCTTTCTGACGTCTTGTTTAAGCTTGTAGACCTCGAGTCGAGATCCTGCATTGTCTTTATGGTGCCCAAGAGATCGGGTTCAACACCCGAGGTAAGAGAGGATCCTGAGGAACAACACGGAGATTCATCTTGCGGAACTCCGGAGGAGGGCGAAGTGCACGGGAGGAACAATATGGAGGTTCAGCACGCTGAATTCTTCAACAAGTGAGGCTGAACTTTGTGAACTGAAGGTGGTTCTTGATAAGACTTAGGCTCAAAGCATCAGCCATCACATTAGCCTTGCTGGCGTATAGGAAATTCCCAAATCAAAGTCGCATACAGGTCTCCATCCATCTCTGGCAGCGGAGGTTCAGGTCTGCTGAGTAAGCAGATACTTCAGACTTTGGTGGTCGATGTAGATCTATAGCGATTACCGAGAAGGTAATGTAAGCCCTGCTTTAGCGCATGAATGACAGCAGCAAGTTCGAGGTAAGTGAACTGGGTAGTTCTCCTCGTGAGGCGCATTTGTCGAGAGGCATAAGCAACCACTGCGCTCTTGCATTAGGACACCGCCTAATCCTTGACGAAGCGTCGCGATAAATGTGAAGTCCTTCTTAGTATCGAGGAGGAGCTAGCACTGGCGGCGAATCAACTTGTCTTTGAGTGCTGGAAACTTTCACGACACTTATCATCCATTGGAACTTGGCGCCCTTATACAGGAGTTAGTCGAGGCTGGCAATCTTGGAGAAGTTCTCGGCGAATCGGCGGCAATAGTGGCGAGACCAAAAACTTCGACTTAACGTTCTTGGAGGAGGTCAATCGAGAATAGCTGAACTCGTTCGGGGTTGGCTGACAATACCATCCTTAGAAATGACATGCCCAAGATAGGTTACCGAGGAAGCCAGAATTCACACTTGGAGAACTTGGCATAGAGTTGATGCTCTCGTAGCTTTTCGGCACAGAGACGAAGATGTTCAGCATGTTCTTCTTCATTCTTGGAATAGATCGGGATATCATCCGGATAAACCCTGACGAACTTGTCGAGGTAATCCATGAATATATAGTTCATCAGTGAGAGAAGGTGGCTGGAGCATTGGTTAAGCCGAAAGACATGATGGTGTACTCGTATGAACCATAACGAGTCACAAATGCGGTCTTGGGGATATCCTCCTCACGAACACGGATCTGGTGGTAACCCAACCTCAAGTCGAGTTTCGAGAACAGCAGCGAACCAGCCGGTTGATCATAAAGATCATTGATCAGAGAAGAGGATACTTATTCGAATGGTAGCTTGATTTATAGGGCGGTAGTCTTGGACCAATCGGTTTGTCCCATCCTTCTTCTTGACAAAGAGAGAGGTGCTCCCCAAGAGAACAACTTGGGCGAATGAAACACGCTTTGAAGAGATTTGTCGATTTCCTCCTTTAGCTCAAGGAGTTCATCGGCGGCATCTTGTAGGGGCAACTTGGCTATAGGAGTGGTGCCTGGTTTCAAGTCGATGGCGAATTCGACAGACCCTAGCGAGGGAATCCACAGAAGTTCTTGGAAAGCGTCTTGGAAATCTAAGCAGCGAGAATGTTTTCAATTCCCTCGAGGGTGCGGCGTTCAATGCATTCAATGCATAGAGCCTTGCCTCGGCATTTTGAACAGACGAGCATTGTAACTACGATTTCATCGGAAGGTGCAGCAGATGGGCCGGTCTTAGTGGCACAAGCGATTGGCGTAGTATCGCGCTTTCAACCAATCCATCCCAAAATGAAGTCGATGCTACAAGACTTTATACGATAGGAGACAAGAATTCCATTCCTTCGATTTCCACGAGGGCGTCGTTGCAAATCATGGAAGTCCGACATTGGCCCTGAGGGTGTGTACTAATAGTGAAGCATTCATGTCTTCGCTTTTAATACCATGCATGAATGCAAAATCTTGAGACATGAATGAATCGATGCTCTGAATCGAATAAAGCAGATCAGGTCTGAATTCTGAGAGTGTACCCATCACGATGCAGGCTGGTCTGAGCTTCGTTCAGTTCAACGTGGTTGGCTGAGCTTGCCCATAAGACTTTCCGGTGTTGTTGCGGTTACGGGTGTTTCCACGGCCACTCTTTGGAAGGCGATTGATTACGGTTACAGTTGCATTCTCTATACGGTGCCTGGCTGTCCTTTTGAAGCATAAGCCATTATTGGGAGTGGGAACAGGAGCTTGGGGTGGTGGTGGAAGCTTGGCTGCTTAGTTGTAAGCGAGGCGAGGTGTAGCATAGTTACGCTTTGAAGCAGATGCATTAGGCTGGTACATGCTATTTGGAATCCATATCTTGCGCTTCTGCGAGGCGGGCCGAAGATGAGCGGTGTCGCAGTTGCGCTGTTAGAGCTCGGTATTCCTGCAGACCGGTTCGACATTGATAACTTTGTTCACCAAGGTGGCGAAATCAGCAAAAGTCGTGCACTAGAAGTCACGAGCTTGGTGTCGACTTGAAGTCCGTCCGCGAGAACTTCTCTTGTACTGCGTGCATCGATTTGCAATATCCTCTTGACATAAGCGAGACAAGTCCAAGAACTCTCGTGAAGCTTCAAGATCTTGTTGCCTTGGGTGAGGTTGCGGAACTCACGCTTCTTCGGTCCATGACCCTTGAGGATGAAGCGGTAGCGGAAGCAACACGGAAGTCTGGCGGTGATGAGTGTCCCAAGCTGGCGAAATGCACGCTGTGGCTGTCCCACCATTGAGCTGCGGGTCCCTTGGGGAAGAAGGAAGCAAAGGTGACATAGCTGGCGAGGGCTACATTAGCGAGACTCCATCTCGTAGGTGATGTCACGGAGCAGGTCATCGACATCCGATGGCTGAGTTGAGCTGCGGTACTCTGTTGGGGTTCAGAGCGTATGAATTCTGCGAGTTGTTCCGTTTGAGTCTTTGGTTCATATTAGGGCGAGGAAGCTGAGCCATCATATTCTCCATGGTGGCGATTCATCTCAAGCTGTTGGATCATACCAGCCATGTACTCGAGCGGTGGTGGGAGGTTGGCACCACGACCACGACCTGCTGGCCTAACCATCACTGCTATTATATAACGAGGGGTAGTTCAGCATTTGAGAAATTAAGCAAGAGACGAGAATCATTCATGATGAAACATGCATAATGAAAGTAGCATGATGGGAACTACATAGTAGTTAGCATATCTTACAAAGGAATCATGCATAGAGTTAGATACATAGAGTCCATACATAGACTACTACATCATAGGCGGCACCGAGGCTCATGGCGAATACATCAAATGCTAACAAGCAAGCCTACATCAGTCCCAGCGATGCTGCGGAGGTAGGCAGTAGCCTGAAAGCTGGTAGTCTGGCGGTGGATAGTCCTCCCGTCGGTGACACGAGGAGCGCGGATACTCACAGTGCTGAATCCGGCGTCAGTGGCGAGAAAGGGCCAAGTCTTGGAGAGTAGCCTCCGCGTCGTGCCCAACAACCACAGGGGCATCACGGTCTGGCGGGGTAGATCGCGAGCAGCGGCAGCTCTCGGAGCGGACAAGGGGTGCATCGGCGTCGAGCATGGTAGAGTGCTTGCCGGGTGATGTACAACTCGTGGCGAAAACTCGGTTAGCTCGATCAGCCCATCGACATGCGAGAACAAAGTTACGATGGTGGAAAAGAGCTCTCTGGTAGTGAGTGGTGTAGGCAGCGGTGTAGTAACCCTCCTCACCAACATCGAGCAGCGATAGCAATGTACGAAGGGGTGTCCAACTCTCGATACTCTGCGAAGGCGTGTCGGTCACAGCATAGCTATAACATCGTGGACTGCCATATCGATGGTCACTCCAACACCATGTGCGGTTGTGCAGCACGATGGTGGACTCGTACTCCAGGAGTAGAGGTGGGCGATGGCGGATACTGCTCCTGGTTATAGTCTGGTACTCCTCATAGGCGGTGTACTCGGGGTGCGGCGATAACCAGATAGGTCATCATCTCGGCTAGCACGCTGAGTGATCCCGAGCACCAATAACACGTCGTGTGGCGCGTACGACCTGCCTCGTGGGTTCCATCTGAAAACAAAGGCGTTTCAAAGGAGTCAAATGGCGGTGTGAAATTGCTCAAATACAATTCAAAAACAACTAGGGCTACATCAACTTTGGGGTGAATGCGGTCACGGGATCCTAGTGATAGTTAGTAAAATCGTTTAACCCGAGTAGAAGAGTTGAGTCAGAGTAAAGGTCGAGGGTAAAAGATCCTAATACCACCCGATGGCGGCGTGGGCCGTAAGGCACACAGCCAAGTTAGTAAAGTTTTGCAATGTCTAGACTCGACTTGACCAAGGCGTGTGGAAGGGGATTCTCTGAGCGTTGGCTCACGATACCAACTTGTGGCGCCCTCGATTCAATCGTACACTAATCATGCTGCGCAAATGTATGCGATCAAGATCAAGACTCACGAGGAAGATATCACAACACAACTCTACAAATAAAATAAGTCATACAAGCATCATAATACAAGCCGGGGGCCTCGAGGGCTCGAATACAAGTGCTCGATCATAGGCGAGTCGTGAGGAACAACAATATCTGATAGAGACATAAGTTAAACAAGGTGCCATAAGATGGCTAGCACAAAGCGGGATCTGGATCGAAGAGGACAGGCCTCTGCTGGGATCCTCCTAGGTCACTCTGGTGCGTCGTCGGGCTGCACGTAGTAATAAGGCGCCTCCGGAGTAGTGAGTCGTGCGTGGCGGTGGCGTGCAGGATCCTGGGCTCCATCGTCGATAGCAACAATCGAGTAGAGATAGGGAAAAGGGGAACAAGGCAACCGTGAGTACTCATCCAAAGTACTAGAAGCAAACTACACTACATATGCAACATTATCAAAGTAAGGCATTATATGTGGTGGGCTGCAGAAATGCGAGGAATAGAAGGCCTAGTCCTATCGAAGACTAGCATCTTAGGAAACCACCATCTTGCAGCAAACAAGAGGGAGTAGAGTAACATAACTTAAAGTAGCAGTAGTGTTATCAACCTCGGCAGAGATCCTTTCTCGACTCCTGAAAGTAATCCGAAACCATACTATCCGATTATCATCACAATCCAATGCTCATATCCATGTCTCATCTCAAGTATCCGGTTCTAGTTGTATCGATCGGGATACAACTCCAAATGTCGTTACGTAGGGACAGGCTATCGATAGATGTTTTCTTCCTGCGGTGCACCAACTTACCCCCACGCACGCTTAACTCGGCGGACACACTTTCGGGGTCATGCCGGCCTCGGCCAAACAATACGCCGCAACCCGACCTGGAAGCAATAGAGGCCAGCCGCCGGACTAAACCTATGCCCCGAGGTCATGGGCCATCTCCTGGGAACTCTGCGTTGCGAGGCGGCGGAGCAGACCTAGCCTAACAGGCGTTCAGTCCCATCCGGGCGCTACTTTCGATCGTGACGTCTAATAAGCCGGACTGATGTATCTGACGAAGCATATACTTACGTGATGGTTAGTGCTATCGGGCGAGAGGCCTTGGATCAAATATCCAAATTGTAGTGGATTAGGAGCAGCGCGGTAACAAGCGAGACTCACGAAGATGTGACCCGTTGCCCGTCTCGAGGACTTGCGGCAAGGGCTAGGAATGCCAGCCCGCCTCGTAATTATCTCATGGGCACCCTCCGAGTCAACCCGTCTCCACATCACTCGCAATTAAGCGCGGTACCCTCGGAAGTCGACCGTCTTTCAAATAACGATGGTAAAGTCCAAGTAATCGTGAGTCCAAACATCAAGGGAAAACACGAGGAATCACCCGGTGAATTCCACTCAATGTATTCATCAAGGTGAACATTAGAGGATTCACCCTCGAGGTCCACACTTGAGGGTTGCGCAGCAGTCGTATCGGAAGTGGTTAAAGGAAATCACCCTCGATGACCTGGCCGGATAACTATACTGAGGTTAATATCGGAAGTCTTTGTAGAGGTTTCACCCTCGGTACTCGATAGTAACCTAGTAGTGTCGAGCAACTAAGGGAAGTGATGTGCGGTGTCGGGGCCTGGTCTTGATCCGTTGATCGGGTCTTCAATGATGAAGCGAGGGCAACAAGGACAAGGTGGGGGTCAGCGATGGGTCTCTAACCAACCTATACTAAGCGGTTTAGGATAGCGGGTAGGTAACAATAGCAGGTTACAATAAACAGGCTATACAGCAGAATAGGAGCAAACAATACTTGATAGCAAAATCTAGTGCAAGCATGAGAGAATGGAATGGGCGATATCGGGATGATCAAAAAAGGGGGGGCTTGCACGGTTGCTACGGCAAGAGAGAGAATTCGTCGACCTTGTAGTCGAGCGGCGGTTTGCGTCGGTCTCGTAGTCTACCGAAGAAGAGGAAAAACAATGAATACGATAACGGATGCATAACGATGCATGACATGCCAAGCGAAGCTAGGCGTGCCCTAACGTGGTAAGAGAGTCTTGGTTTAGGGGAAAGCATGTCAGGGAAGTTGTCCGTCTCCGGACGTCTGTCAGACGAGATGAACCGGAGGAGAAAGTTTGCAGGTTCGATAGGTTAGAGGCGTGTGGTGGGCGAGCGGAATGCGTATCCGAATTCGTCTCGTCGTTACGAGCAACTTTCATGTTGAAATTATTTTAATCCGGATTCACGGTTAAAAGTTATGAATTATAAAGGTTTTATTAATTTACGGAATTTTAATTAATTATTTAATTAATTTGAAAATGCATTTATGACATCGGCATGAGGTCATCTTTGGCGTCATCGGTCAGCGAGGTTGACTAAGTCAACCTGACGGTGGGTCGCATGTCATACACTATTAGCAATTAACCTAATCAGTTAATTAACCTTAGTTAATTAAGTTAATTAAGTTAATTAATAATTAGTGTTAATTAATTGAGAGTTAATTAGTTTAATTAATTACCCAATTAATTTAACTAATGATTAGGTTTAACTAATCGAGAATTAATTAGTTTAATTAATTACCCAATTAATTAATTAATTAATTATTTAGTTAATTAGTTTAATTCATTTTGATTCATTTTTAGTTTACATTTTATTAAAAGCGTTCATTTGGGGTGGGGCCCCCATCGATGTATGGCCGAGATCCAATTGGCGCTTGGCGATGCCCTGGCTGAACCTGAACCAGCCAGTCGAGGCGCGACAGCGGATGGAATCGAGGCTGGCGGGCAACGAGGCCACAGCCTTGCCGGCGGCAGCCCGGCGAGGAAGCGTGAGGCAGCAAGCGGGCGTGATTGCAGAGCCTCGGCAGACGGCGCCCATGAAGAGAAACGAGGGTTCGGTCGAGGCGGCGGAGAAGGCGCGAGCAGAGGTATGGGAGGCCTTGGGGCTCGGGGCTCGGCGGCGCCCAGCGTCGCCCGGCAAGTCGCCAGACAGGGGGAGGAAGAAGAGGGGGGGCACGGTGGCAGGGCCGAATCAGACGCCGAGGCCGCAGGCGGATCAGCGGTGGGAGGAAGGAGGGATCGGGGAGGGTGGCGTCGGTCTGCAGGGGCGGCGGAGCAGGGGAAGCGGAGGGACGGAGGGCGTCGGTCTGGCGGGGACGGCGGAGCCGGCCGCCCGGCAGGAGGAGGAGGAGAGAGGGGGAGGGCTCCACGGCCAGAGGCGGGGCCTCGGCCGGTGGGCTCAGTGGAGAGTCGGGGCAGGCCCGGCGGGGAGGAGGCGGGGAGCCGCCCGGCCGAGGCGGCAGGCCGAGCCGGACCGGAGTGTGATCGCCGGGCTCGGTGAAGCCTTGAGAGGAAGGGAGGGGAGCTCGGACGGAGGAGGAGGAGGAGGACCCGGTGGCCGGGGGCCGGTCTTGTGTGAGGTCGTGAGGTGGAAGGGCAATGAAGTCGGTGGTCTCCTCCGCCCGATCAGATCAGAGTCGGGGAGGCGAGGCGGCGAGAGGAGAGTGGGGGCGGGGCTAGGGTTAGCCACCGATGGGTGGGGATCCTAGTGGGGTGGCGGTGGGCAGTGGGCGACCGAGGGGAGAAGAGGGATGGGCCAAGGGAGAGGAGAGGGCGGGGGTGGTGGTAGGAGGGGGTTATCCCTCCTGTTTATTCCTTTTATTATTTTCCTTTTACTGTTTTGGTTTATTTTAAATGCTTTGGCATTTTGTAAAAATTAAACACCCACCAATATTAGGTTAGGTATTTTAGAAAACCCGGAACATTTTAGAACTAGTTTTAGAAAACCCTTTGTCGTTTGATTCATTTTGAAATTGTTTTAGGGCGGCTCGAATTAAGAGGTTAATTATCTTAACGAGGTGATTCTTGTTCCAAAACCATCCAGCGTTACATGGCTCCATCGCATATCGTCCCTTAATGCCTTACTTCCGCTCCCTTTTGGGTATGTGGGTTGCGTATATCATATTCACCGTCCGCACTTGTAGCAGGAAGCCCATCTGTCCTCTATTGTTCGTGACGGGGCTCCTCCTCGTCATCGCTATGCAGCCTTGTCATTGTTTCGGCATTTAACATGCATCGCTTGAACACCCAACAATCCCTGTTGGTGTGGTTGGCTAGTTTTGAAGTGCCATGTATGCAGCGCAGCGTCAGTATTCGGTCCAAATTGGACTGGTCCGGAGTATTTCTCTTAAATGGATTTTCCGTTGACGGGTTTAAAGCCTCACGAATACGGCATTGTAGTCGTATCCTCGGTATTATCGCCGTTAATGCGCGCTTATTATTTATTGTAGCGACCTGCCATTGCTGTCCTTGGTATCCAATTACAGGGCTCTTGGTCATGTTGTTACTACTGAGCTAGCCAGCTGTCTCTCCCATAAAAGTGGGTCATGAGTGTTGTGAGGGCTGCCATGGATTTGGCTTTTCCTGTCCTAGGTGCGGGCAAGCCACTCGTCGTGGATGTTGTGTTTGAAGGCTGCAAGGGCCTCTGCATCCGGACGGTCGATGATTTGATTTTTCTTGGTTAGGAACCGTGTCCACAATTGTCGGCGATTCCTCTGGCTGCTGAATTATGTGGCTTAGGTCATCAGCGTCGGTGATTACGCACATATGTGCCACAGAAATTGTCGAGAATCGGCTTCGAGTCTTCCCAACAACCAATTGACTTTCTGCTGTCAAGCTGTTAAGCCAATGCGGGCTGGTCCTTTAAGCGAGTGGGAGGTATTTGATGGCGTGTAGATCATCACGCGGGCCATGTGGATGTGAAGGAGATAGTCCTCGATCAAACCACGGGATCTGTTGTGCCATCGTATGATTCAATGTTTACGGGTTTGAAACCATCGGATTTGATGATCCATCACTTCATCATGAATCATAGTGGGTGTCTGGCGCCTCATGTTGGGCTATATCACGGCGCAGCTCAAATGAGCTTTGTCTACTATGTTGACCCGGCGGAGTTGCCATATCCGGCGTGGCGGTTATCCTCACGTGTCATGGGGCGCCCGCGATCCGTAGATCGATCTTGTTTGCCTTGCCTTGTCCTCCAATATATCTCGCAGGTCAGGCACATTTCCCAGCGCCTTGGTATTTTTTGGCGGCGCGGGGTGCAACAGTTGAGGGCGAGAGGCCTCTCTGTCGTGACCTGGGTGGCAGTCAGCCGTATCATCGCTGGTGATGTAGGTTTGGGTGCTTCCTCCTCTAATTGGGGTAGCAGCCTGCGTTTTAGGTAGCTCTTGGGGGGCGCTCGAGTTCATACTCTTGGCCGCAGGACTTGATCCATCTGTCGGCTAGCAAGTCTTGGTCAGCTCTAAGTTGTTCTGCTTTTCTTGAGGCTGCTTGTCGTGGCCATAAGCCTGCGTTTGAAAGCGCTCTTGTTCGATGGGATCCTCGGGCACGACGAATTCGTCGTCGTCGAGGCTTGCCTCATCTTCGGAGGGAGGCATGTAATTATAAGTCCTCTACCTCTCTTTCCGCCGCTCTCTCATAGGGCTGACTTCTCCATCCTCCTGCGCTGAATCCTGCTGGAGGGGTTGTCTTCAACCTTGTCAGGGGTGTTATTGTCTCCGTGCGGAATCACCGTTTTCTTGTGGCGGGATTTAAGCGGCGCTTGGCCGGCGGTGGCGCTTAGGCTGTTTCTTGGAGGGTCATCCTCCATTTGTTCCATCGCCATTTCCATCTTTTGGGATGTCCACCATGTATATGTCGTATGTGAGGTGGCCTTCCGATTGCCACAATGGGCGCTGGTTCTTGGTCGTCTCTGCATCGTCGTCCATACCGTCGATGTCTTGAGTCGAAGTCGAGCATGTCGGTTAAATCATCGGCGGTGGCTACTGAAGTGGGTGGTGGGTGGGCTTTGAATTTCTTCATCGTCCGCATCCCAACCTTCTTGACCATAATCCGGCCAGGGCTCTCGATAAAGAGAGACTTTAGTGAATTCAGGATGTCGCCAAAGGCGAGTCTGAAAGATGTCATGGCGTGAATTCCATGATCGGTGCCCAATCGGATTCGATTAGGCGGGCATGAAGGCTCGGAGTCGGAGAGGAGTCCGGCACCTTGGAATCCTGAGCTTCACAAGGGCCGGGAGTAGGTGTGCAGCTCAATCACCATAGAGATCGCAGCCCAGGCGGTGTCCAGCCACCTGTCCTCGTCCGGCGTGGTCGGCTCCGAGCTAAAGGTCGGAGGCGGACACTGTCTTGACCTCGGGACCTTTGTTGGCGACAGAGCTAGATCATGCCCCTCGTGTGGTCTTGGCGGCTTGGCTGTGGCTTGAACCCGTCGAAGATCAAGTCTCCGCGAGACGTCAGTCGTGTAGTTCAAACTTCCAAATCTGACACAGTGGCAGGCGTAGCTTTCAATCTGCTCCGGATGGCCATGAATTGGCATGATGCAAAACCGCCCGAATATGAAGATCTGTCAGGGAGAAAAGTCTCACCACAGAGCGCATCGTTGTTGATGATCGGAGGAGCCATCGGGCCTAGAGATGGCGACACAGAGGAACTCTCAATGAAAGCACCAATATCGGTATCAAAACCGGCGGATCTCGAGTAGGGGTCCCGAGCGTGCGTCTAGGCGGATGGTAACGGGAGACAAGGGACCGATGTTTTACCCGAGTTCGGGCCTCTCGATGGAGGTAAAACCCTACTCCTGCTTGATTAATATTGATGATATGGGTAGTACAAGTAGATCTACCACGAGATCGAGAGAGGCTAAACCTAGAAGCTAGCCTATGGTATGATTGTTGTTAGTCCTCTGGGACTAAAACCCTCCGGTTTATATAGGCCTTGAAGAGGGTTAGGGTTACACAGAGTCGGTTACAATGGTAGGAGATCTATATATCCGTGTCGCCAAGCTTGCCTTCCACGCCAAGAAAGTCCCATCGGGACGGGGCGAAGTCTTCAATCTTGTATCTTCATAGTCGGAGAAGTCCGGCCAAAGGTCATAATCCGGCTATCAGGACACCCCCTAATCAAGGACTCCCTCAGCGGCAGATCGGTGTTGGGGAACGTAGTAATAAATCAAAATTTTCCTCGTGTCACCAAGATCAATCTAGGAGATGCTAACAGCGAGAGAGAGGAGTGCATCTTCATACCCTTGAAGATGCGCTAAGCGGGCGTTACAAGAACACGGTTGATGGAGTCGTACTGTGGCGATTCAAATCGTGGAAGATCCGATCAAGCGTCGAGCGGATGGCGCCTTAGCGTTCAAACACGTACAGCCGGGGGCGTCTCCTCCTTCTTGATCCAGCAAGGGAGAGGAGAAGTTGAGGACAGCTCGGCAACCGACAGCGTGGTGGTGGAGCTTGTGATTCTCGGCGGGCTTAGCCAAGCACTATGGAGGAGGAGGAGGTGTAGGAGGAAAGGGCTTCGCCCGGGGAAGGGTGGCTGCTGCCTCTCTACCTACTATATATAGGGGGGGGAGGAGGAGGCGCCTAGGGTTTCTAGGGGAGGCGGCGACCGGGGAAACCCTAGATGGGTTTGGCGCCCCACCCTAGGAAACAGCCCCAAGCCGGGAGGGCGGTTGTCTAGGGAGGCGCCCCACCTCTCCATGTTACGTGAGATGGGGTGGGAGGCGCTGGCCCTTAGTGGGCTGATGTGCCCCCTCCCCTTGGCCCATAAGGCCCCCCAACGCTTGCCGGGGCCTCCAAAACTCTTTTCGGTCACGCTCGTCGTCACCCGGTACTTCCAGAACAATTCCGGACTCCAATACCCTTCGCCCAATATATCGATCTTCACCTCCGGACCATTCCGGAGTTCCTCGTCATGTTCGGGATCTCATCCAGGACTCCAAACAACCTTCGGTAACCATATACTATTTTCCATTACAACTCTAGCGTCACCGAACCTTAAGTGTGTAGACCCTATGGGTTCGGGAACCATGCAGACATGACCGAGATGCCTCTCCGCCCAATAACCAATAGCGGGATCTGGATACCCATATTGGCTCCCACATGTTCCACGATGATCTCATCGGATGAACCACGATGTCGGGGATTCAATCAATCCCGTATACAATTCCCTTTGTCCATCGGTATGTTACTTGCCCGAGATTCGATCATCGGTATCCCCATACCTCGTTCAATCTCGTTACCGGCAAGTCTCTTTACTCGTTTCGTAATGCATGATCTCGTGGCTAACTCCTAGTCACATTGAGCTCATTATGATGATGCATTACCGAGTGGGCCCAGAGATACCTCTCTGTCATACGGAGTGACAAATCCAAGTCTTGATTCGTGCCAACCCAACAGACACTTTCAGAGATACTTGTAGTGCACCTTTATAGTCACCCAATTACGTTGTGGCGTTTGATACACTCAAAGCACTCCTACGGTATCCGGGAGTTGCACAATCTCATGGTCTAAGGAAATGATACTTGACATTAGAAAAGCTCTAGCAAACGAATTACACGATCTTGTGCTATGCTTAGGATTGGGTCTCGTCCATCACATCATTCTCCTAATGATGTGATCCCATTATCAACGACATCCAATGTCCATGGTCAAGAAACCACAACCATCTATTGATCAACGAGCTAGTCAACTAGAGGCTCACTAGGGACATGTTGTGGTCTATGTATTCACACATGTATTACGGTTTCCGATTAATACAATTATAGCATGAACAATAGATAATTATCATGAACAAGGAAATACAATAATAACCATTTTATTATTACCTCTAGGGCATATTTCCAACAATTGAAGCCTTGGTCTATAGTGGGTCGATTCTGGATGGCCGTAGCGGTGGCGGGTTATCCGCGCTTTTGTCGAGCTGCCGTTGTTGGCATTTCTTTTTCTTCTTTGTTCTTTCTCTTTTCTTTTGGGCTGTTGTGCTTCTCGCCCGAGCATTGTTATATGATCGGTGTTGGTTGCTTTGAAATACAAAGCGGGGAAACCATTTCTCGGTAATGTATTCCGACCTGAAAATTTGTACACATGTTCATTATGTATCCAGGTATATGCGTAATCTTTTTTAGAAATTTTTGAAATGAAAAAAGTTACATTTTAAACTTTTCTAATTAAGACTTCCATGGAGCAAGGTCTTCGTTTGGCATTTTTGCTTCCTGTTGTACTAGTTTACTATTTATGGTCAAAATTTGACTGGTTTTTTCGACAAGCGCGTTCGCTATTGGGGAGACTAGGCCAGCCACAGCAAACGAAGAACTCAAAACGGGGAAGGGGAGAAGGGCGGAGCGGCGCAGGGAGACCATTGACCACGAGTGAGGGTGGTAGAGCCGTAGAGGGAGCGAGACCAGGACAGAGCCGGCCATCCGCTGGTCCTCCGCAGCACTTTGGTCAGCAAGCTCTCCGCTCATCTTCGTTGCTTGTTCGGCCATTCGGCTACCGGAGGCTCGTGAGTGGAGATTTCGTTCAATTTCTAGGTATTATTATCTGAAGTACAGTAAACAGTAAACACCAATTTGCTAGGAGAAAGCACTCGACAAATAAATAAATTTGAGAATCCCCCGCCCCCTCCCCCAAACTTCAATCTAACCGTCAAATTCACTTCCAATCGAGTTCTGTTCCATGCGGAACGAGATCCAG
Source organism: Aegilops longissima (assembly GCA_021605205.1). Classification (NCBI taxonomy): domain Eukaryota; kingdom Viridiplantae; phylum Streptophyta; class Magnoliopsida; order Poales; family Poaceae; genus Aegilops; species Aegilops longissima. The sequence continues at coordinate 562,851,633 of CM038678.1, forward strand.
TTTTGTTTAGGATTCCACAGGTTCCGAGTTAGTACTTTGTTAAGAACATTGAGTAGCACTGCATTTCCTTTTAGATTGAACGAGAGTTGACAGGTTATGAAAGGCAGTGGAGTGCTAGGGGATTTAGTTTCGAACTTGCTAGTAATATAACATAAGTTATGCTAAAATGTTGAGAAATTCCCTGCGAATTACCACCTCATTCCCTGTATCACCAGCAGCAGATAATCTAGCCTACCTCTCTCGAATTATTTGCCAACTTATGATTTTTCCAGAACATGCTTGGACGCACCTCGTGTCGTCCCCGTGGGAACCCGGGGGTAAACCCTTAGCCGCCGCCACTCGAACCCACCCGCCTCCCCCCCCCCCTCCTTGCCGCCATCCATAACATAGCGGTAGAGGCGCGGCGAAACTTCTCCACTGCCGAGCATCACGGCCCGGCGGGGCGTCCGATTGCGAGGCGCAGGCGGCGGCGTGTGCTTGGCGTCTGGGATCTGGCTTCGCTCGGCTGATCCAATCTATGAAGCGCGGCGGCGATGGCTGCGGCGGCGTGGTGGCCAGCCCTGTCTCGGGCGGCGGAAGCTACAGGCGTAGCGCGGCCCTGTACCGGGAAGGGCGGCGGCTGCGATCGGGGCGCCATTGGGCGTCGGATAGGCGGCGACGTCGTGGAGGCCATGGGGGACTGGTCGGCGGCGCCTCCAGTCAGATCTGATCTGGCCGGTGCAGCCGGCGATGGTGGCCATCTCCTCTGTCAGAGGTGGTCGGCCTGACGCTGAATGGTCAGATCTCATGATCCGTCATCTAGCTCCGGCTGCGAGTCAGGAAGACATAGTTGCCGGTGAAAACCGAGCCGATGGCAGGCGATGGCGGCGTTCTGCGTCATTACCTTGATGAAGGCATTGTCATGTAACTACTGTCGACCCACTCGTGCTGCTCCGGGGGAAACCCTAGGATCTGGTCTTCCAGATCGGACGATGGCGATGCTACGGTGTCATTTTCACTCTTAGGAGCATAGTTTGTGGAGCGGTATTTGGAAGGCAGAAATTTGGAGGTGGGCGGCCGTCTTGCATGGAGCTTCGGTGGAGATGGCAAGTCATGCCGGCGGCGGGTGCTCTGCTGTGTCATGCACAGTCGGCGGGTGCTACCACGACAGATTTTCGAATATTAGGTATGCGGATGGGACGAGTGTGGGGTGGTTGCGCCATGGTGGCGTCGACGGATCGACGGACTGGCAAAGATGATGCGGATCTCTCTCCGGAAGATTGGTCAGCGGTCCGATGAAGATGGCAGCGTCTAGAACGTATGCATGTGGTGTACGCTTTAGGTCTGCTGCACCGGTTGTTGGTTCTGATACGTTATGTGGATGGATCAACGACAACACCGGATTTAGATATGGGGAGTGAGAGCACTCCACATTATCGAGTTTTCTAGGTGTGAGTGGTGGCTTCGGATGGCTTGATGGATGTTCTTGTAAGACCTTTGTTGAATAATAAATAAAGATGGCCGTATGCATCGATTGATGCAGAGGCCGGGGGTCTTAACCTCCTTTTCCAAAAAAATGCTTGGAAGCACCTCATTTTTTCATGGGGAAGAAAAGGCTAAGATAGGGCGGACGACCAGCAAATTATCAAGATTTATAGTGTGAGCACTGCACCCACCAAAGAAAAAACATTCGGTAGAGAATCAAAGACACCTAACATCGAGTTGAACATACATGAAAGAAGAAAATTTAAGGATGCAAATGCAGTAATTAGTCTTCTGGATCCAGTAGGGAATCAAAGAGATCTAACACACAGAGAATTTTTTTTTGAATAAGCCATTGGCTTCATTTCATTTAGCAGAAGAGAGCGGGAAAACAATGTTTGATCAAGCGATCAATGGGGCGAAAAGAAAAGAGTATATCTGCCTCTCACGACCGAGAGGCCCGTGGACTAAGAATGCTATCTCTCACGGTACATCCCCAAAGGGGTGCTCGATGCATTTGGCCCCGGCAATCCGCCATTGCTCCATGTCCCTGCAGCAAGCTTGATGATGTTCTTGTATTTGGGGTGTTCCCTCGAAGGTGCATGAGTTTATTTCGATCCGGATGTGCCATATGATCGGCAGCGATAACGATCTGGTTCCCTTCTTGGCGCCCGGGAGGGCGCCGTCGATGATCGGTCGAACTTCGCTCGGTTGTGGATGTCCCACTGCTCCGATTCTTTGTGTCCTAATCGCTGCAACCTGCCCATGTTACAGCGGCGTTCAGACCTGAATGGAAGCGTACATTCCGGAAGAGGTGTGAAAGATGTCTCGAGTGTCGCCGCGAACTGGAGAAGTAGTTGTTTTCCAGGCCACGCCCGCTGAAATGCAGCCGTTGCACGAGCGGTCTAAGTGCAGCAGCCATAGAAGCATTTTCATTTGCCGGCCCCATGCTTTCGGATCGAGTCTTGAAATTGAAGCGGTGTCTTGGTGCACATCATATGTTGGCCTAGCGATGCGAGGCGAGCTGCATCGCATCCATCGGTCGTGTCCGCCGTGCCCTCAACGGGGTGATTCGCGGCGTCTACAGCTACTGGCGGTTGAAGCACCTTGTGGATGATCTTTGGTGAAGTTGCCGTGGCGAAGGTCGAGAACCCGCCGGTCACAGTGCAGGCGTCCCGCGGTCCTGCATTTCCGGATGGATTGGCGAAAACCTCCGGGTGAGGCTGCGCGAGGGCACTGCCCGTCGAGCAGTTGGGCGGCCGAGCGAGGCCGTGGCGCCCGTCGTTGATGGTGACCATCGTGCAGGCATAAACGAGGGATTCATAAATGCGTCGTTGCGAAACGCCCGAGCGGCCGAGGCGATTTGGCTGCGTCGAGCGAGCCACAGCCAGCGAGCCGCAGGCCTTGGTGACGCAGACAGGTCATGGATGCCCGAGCCGCCCGGTAGCGCTCGGTCTTGTGACCATCTTCCATCCACCTTACATTTTCCGCGGTTATCTACGCCGTCGTGCGCCCAAAGGCGCCTCTGGCCTTGTCGGCGTCCTTGAAGAACTTCTTGGGGCCGAAGGGCGGTGAGGCGAAAGTGGGCATGGCGAGCATGCACCTTACCAGCCTTGTGCCCCGCGATTGGTAGCAACCTGCCCTTCCAGCCCGCTAACCGTGCTCGAATCCTATCTAAGATGAACTGCAGGTGCACTAGTCTAAGCTTGTCGATGGTGATCGGGAGGCCTAAGTATCTAATGGGCGGCGCCGCCATTGTTCCTCCAAAGTTTTGTAGTACATCAACGAGGTTGATTTCGTCGCAGGCGACCGGGATGACCGAGGATTTTGCTAGGTTCACTTTTAGGCCAGTGGCCTCGCCAAAACAGTGCGGGATGTGGAGGAGCTCGTCTATTTCCTGCCGCACTTGGTTGATGAAGATTACTGCATCATCCGCGTACAAGCTGGTGCGCATGCGAGCGGCCCTCCCGGGGATGGGTTGAAGGATGCCGTCTCTAGTGGCAGCCTCGGCGATCGATGTAGAAATCGATCACGAGAGGATGAACAACAGCGGTGATAGCAGGTGCATACTGACGGAGGCCGCGAATGTGGAAGAACTTGTTTCCAGGGATGCCATTGAGTAGGCGGGACGACGAGGAAGTTGCAAGGAGCAGCGCGATCCAGTCCCTCCATCTTGGCGGGAAACCCAATTTCTGGAGCAGTTCTAGGATGTACTCCCAAACATTGTCGAAGGCTTTGCAATATCAAGCTTGAGCAGCGAGGCAGGGGTTTTGCTGCGGTGCGAGAGCCACGGACTTCATTTTGGACAAAAGGAAGCTTCTCGTGAATGCACTTGGTTCTCTGGAATGCAGATTGCGCCGGGAGATGATTGTGGTGATAACAGCCCATGCCGCATCGAGAGGACTTTGGCAATGAGCTTGGCGATGGAATGTACCGAGCTGATCGGACGAAATCTCCCATGCAAGTGGCGCCCGTCCTTCTTGGGCAGCGAGGCGATCATGGCAGAATTGAGGTCATAAAATTACCCCGACAAGCCTGTAGAAGTGGTGAAAACTGCCATAACATCCGTTTTGATTGTGCTCGATAGGCTCGATAAAATGCCGGAGAAACGTCCGGCCACAGGGCCTTGTCGACGGCGATGCCACGATAGCAGCCAGATTTCTGCTTGATGAAGGGGTTGTCAAGGCCTGCATTTTGAGCGAGAGGGCAGTTCAGCGCCTCCCAATTGATGGAGCAGCCTCGCGTCTGCTTGGTGCCAAGTAAGCAGCGAAATGCTCATGAGCAGCGGCAGCTTTTCATCGTGAGAGGAGGCCATCCCTGAATCAGTGCGAGAGAGTGGATGAAGTTTTTTCTTCTGCGGGAGTTGATCTTGGCCTGAAAAAAGCAGTCTTGGCATCTCGGCTTTGAGCCATGTGATCCGCGGCCTTTGCCGCTTACGCCCGCTTCGTCGCAGCAAGGCCGATCATCTGAGCGAGCTGCTTCGGAGGTGGAACTTCGGTAGCTGAGTAGCGTTTCTCTGGCGATGTCCGGCCGCGGGGCGATTCAGCCGTGAGATGGGCGAAGCTTGGCGTCGCTGAATAACGACTGGCCCGAGATCGAGGTCATATGCAGTCCGCTCCATTTCTGTTTCATCCTAGCGATCGGGCATAGGGCGTCGATGGCGAAGCCAGGCCAGCTGCCTTGTTTCACGAAATGGGGAACGGGGCCAAAGCGTTTCAAATTTGAATGGGGTTTTCAGCGCCGAACGGCGGTGTTCGCCAGTGAAGAGGACGATGATCCGAGCAAGCGGTCGAGGCAGCCATGAGCATGGCGTTTGGGAAGAGGTTGTCCCACTCAAGTTCGCGAAAAAACTTGTCAATGCCGACAAAGTTGGATCCTCCGCTCATTGGACCGAGTAAGCGTTTGTTCTTGCACTTGATTTCCTTGAGTTTGCGGCGTTGATGGCCCTTCTGAATTTTCCCATGATTCTTCTATTCAGATTCAGGTTGTTCTTGTCACGGGCTTCATATATGATGTTGAAGTGCTTTGTGATGATCACGACTCTCCCAAAGGCGGGGCAACTTGAGATAACTCGGCCAGGAATGCATCTTCTGCGGGCATCATCGGCCGGGCCGTGGTATCGTCGGCCGGAAGGGCCAGCTGCTGTGCAGGATTTTCACCTTGGCTGTGATGGAGAAGCAACCAACGGCTTGGGTGATCAAGTCGACTACACGTTTATTCCATAGGATGGTGGCCCCTCCCCTGGTGCTCGTCGCCGGCAGCACATGCAGCCTTCCATTATAGTGGCCCGTGGGTCGTGAAGCGGTGCTAGCGGTCGGAGTCCAGCTTTGTTTCTTGCGGCGAGAGGATGGTGGCCTGAGGGAATCAGTGAGCTCACGCCTTTGCAAATCTCTTGGCTGGGGAGTTCAATCCCTGGCGTTCCAAATCATGATTGAAAATGGCGAGCAAGACATTGGACACAGATGATCTCTCGGCAACTTCAAATGACTAGTGAATTGCAGCAAATACAGGTACATCCAACATAACGAGGCGCGCCGAGACCTGTGAGCCCTGAATTCTCTGGCGCGAAGCTAACCGACCAGCCCTATGACAAGAACTACGAAGATTCAACATAGATCCTAACTCGAATTGGCTTAAGGCCAATCGCTGCCAAAGACTAATACTAAGGTAGATAATCAGACGACCTAACATAACTAAACTGCATCTTCAACTGCATTCAGGCCAGCCATACCGCCCGCAATCTGAAAGTACCTCAGGTCGGCGGGTGAGCTTAGCGATGATGGCGATGTCGTCATCGGAGAGGGGCTCGTCAGCAGCTTGATGAGAGCCCGGCAGCCTTGGCGATCATCGCCTCCGCCGGACCCAGCGGGCCCAGCTTTTTGCGAGCAGCGAGAGGCAGCTGCGCCGCCGAGACGGAGAGCTGCCGCTGGCCTGGCGTGCACTGTGCTGGAGGAGTTGAGCTTGCCCTGGACTTGGGGCGTGGTCGCGCCTAAGCGGGAGCAGCTGGGATGATCAGGGCGGCATCAGCAGACGGAGTTCTTCTTTGCTCCTCGAGGCTGTCGCTGCCCGCTCGACTAAAAGCTGCATGACCTGCTGCATGGCAGCCCACATGTACTGCTGATGGAAGGCAGTCGGCGCGAAGCGCGACAAGCAGCGAGTGGTGTGGCGGAGGAACTCGGCGGGGCGGCGTGTCGGCGATGGTCTTGTCGATCCCAAGCATGTCATTGTCGTTGTCGGCGTGGTGCGAGAGGGGAGGTTGTCGGCAGCGAAAGCGGAGGCGGAGGCGGGGCCAGGCTGATCTGGTGCGGCAGGGGCAGTTGGTGCAGCAGGAGGGGCCACCATCGACCGGAGCGGGAAGGGAGGCGTGGCCTTGAGACTGCTGGCCCGGCCGTCGTTCCCAGAGTCGCGGCCACCCTTGTGGCGGCGCCGGTTGACAGGCGTCCTGCTCCGCTGCCTGGGCGGGGCCGTGGGGCCGTGCTTGGGCAGCGGCTCGCGCCTTCCCTGCGGCCTCCCCAAGAGGGCGTCCTTCCATGAGTGGCGCCTCCGCTCTCCATCCTGGTCGTCGTTGTCGCGACAGAGGCAGCTGAGCTGCGCGCAGCGAACGGGCGGCGACCGCGGAGTGCTGCTGGCACAGCCTTGGCCGTCCTCACATGCATAGCCCGTGCAGTCCACACCGTCGGGCGGGCGCTTCGTCGTCGAACCTCGAGGAGGCGAGGCCACTCTGGCGAGTCTGCGAGGCCTTGGCGAGTGGACCAGTCCTCGGCAGCGTCGGCGTGGGCGAAATCGATGCTGCTTGGCGGGGGTGGCGCCGCGGCTCGGGGAGGCGCCGAGCATGGTCTCAACCGCCCGCGCCGCCCGCCCGAATGGTGTGCTTGGTGGCGATGAAGCGGCGTCCACACCCGGAACCCGGCCGCGAAAGGTCGCGTGTGGCAGCGCTCATGCGTCGCGGTGTCGGCGATCGATGATCGATTAGCGCCGAGGACCTCGGCGCGCCCTCCGGCCCACATGCAGGCGGCATCTTCTGATCACCACTCGGACGTGCAGCATGAAGTCTGGTGCACGCGTGATCGTCTTCGTGCCGCGGCTTGATGGAAAAGGCGGCGCCGTCGACATTGAGGAGCGGCGCCTGGCGTTGTCGTGGTGGGCGGCAGCTCGAAAAACACGAAATCCTCGGTCGTGGCTCGTAACCCGCAGCAGGGGGGGCAGGAGTGCGCATCGCGGCATCGAAGGCGCGGCCCACCGTCATGGGGTTTGCTGCGTGCCTCTCCGCCACCGCTGTCAGGAGGATGGCATGACGGCGGAGGAAGGCGATCTGGTGCTCCATTGCAGGCGTTTCGATGACCACCTTGTGGTTGTTCCTCGGCCTCCTGGAGGGGTCGATGTGTGGCGGGGCTCCATGGCGGGGCAGGATTAGGCGGCGGTGGAGTGGGGAAGCGGAGGCAGGAGGCGGGACGGGACCCGCGGCCGAGGCAGCAGCGGTCCGCTCCGCTTGGGCGTGGAAGCGGAGAAGCGTCGCGGGGAGATGTGGCACAGGAGCTTGCACTCGATGCAGTGAATGGGATCCCTACAATCTACTTGACGATGCTCGGAGCTCAGGCACCGGAAACAGAGCCCTCTGAAACGCCTTAAGAAGGCCTCTCGCCCGGCGTCCGCATTGAATGGCGGCCGGTGGCATTGACGGCGGCGCTGCCGACCCCCAGCATGGGCACGCGCGCTAGCCCGGCGCGCCCCGCGGGACTGGACCTCTGTCCATCCGTCAAGCTGGCCCGGGGAGGAAGGGGTCGCGCGGGGCGAAGGCCGAACCACGATGGACATAAGGCGGGGCTGCCCTTCTTGGCGAATCCCAGCAATATCCGGAAAGGAAAGGCCTGCCGCGGCGCTGGAGCACTCCCCCCGGTGCAGGATTCGCGGCGGAGAGCTGGAGGGGGCGGCGGATGGGCTTGGGGGCGGGGAACGGACCGGATCTGGGGCCAGACCGCTGGGCAGAAGGGGATCTTGGATGGGAGCAGAGTGACCCCATCCCTCTCTGTCCGTGACGAGAGCAGACAAGGGAGAGGGAACCGGGAGGCTGCGAGCCATGGCCTGGCCTTGACCGGCTGGCTGACGGAGGTGGCCACCGTGGCCGGAGTGGCCGACAGCGCGGAGAGGAGAGGAGCGCAGCTAGAGCTCACGCGCAGAAGCACCCCGTAGATCGATACACACAGAGAATATCACTTCAGAGTTGCACTTAAAGAAAGACTGTCAGAACTACTGAAGAATCAAAAGCTATAGCGAGTTGAACCTACTAGTATTCAACTATACTAGGTGTCTAGATACCCATCTGTAGTCCATCCCCACAAGGAACAACTCGCTCCGTTCTTAAATATAAGTCTTTTTAGAGTTTTTAATATAGACTACATAGGGATGTATATAGCATATTTTAGAGTGTAGATTCATTCATTTTGCTCCGTATGTAGGCCATGTGAAATCTCTAGAAAAGACTTATACTGTATTTGGGAACGGAGGGTGTATCTAGTACAGTATGTAAAACTCGATGTTACCTCGTTACGCTTTGTACAGAGACAGTGAATTCTCTCGTAGTATATGGTCTTTACAAGAGTTTATCTGTTCTTTCTTTCATGACAAATATATAATTTTTTAAAGTTAATCCGGTCGCTATTTTAATTGCAAACTTTAAAGAAACGCCTAAGGTAACAATAATAAACAGTTTAGGGTTAGATTATCAAGAGCTGAAAAATCGCACTATTTGACACTAAATTCACCCAGAAAGTTACACCATTGACTAGTTAACAATGTAAAAACTTGTGTGCTACACAGGTGCATGAGTTGATTGCTTGTCCACACCTTATCCTAAGCCCTGGCTGCCAAAACAGGAGGGGTGCCATGACATCCTACTTGATCTGCTATCAAGAATCAGAGAGACATTTGTTAACCACTACTATTGCTATACCACGATCTCGATTGTCATCACTCCAAGATGTGCTTTGCCTGGTTCTTCGTCCAGAAGGCGAAGTTGTTGTCATCGAGGGCATTGGTGGCTTGGGAAAGACATGGGTCGCAAAAGCTGCATTTGAAACAGCAAGGGATTCAAATTGCTTTGATAACTATATCTGGGTATCATTGTCTAGAGGTTGTAGTCTGAGACGGTGCATCGAGAAGATTGCAACATGTCTTTCGATTGACACTGGAGAGGAACTGTTATCATCCAGAATTAGTGTAATGATCAAGGAACATCTCACGAGACGGAAATTTTTGTTGGTTCTTGATAATGCTTATTTTGTTGAGGAAAACATCTTAATGAACTTGGGGATTCCTCATCCTCGAGAGCAGAGTTTGGGTTCAAAGGTCATTGTGACCACAAGAACCAGGAGGGTACTGTCAGTCATGGAGCCAGATATAATTATATCGCCACAGCCTCTTGCAGATCAGGCCTCATGTGACCTACTGTGCGAGAAGATTGGCAAAGATGTTCGTCTAGACTTAAGTAATTGTTGCTTTGGCATACCATTATCAATTATCTTACTGGCTGGGGCACTGTGTGATGTGCCTACACAAGAGGAATTCAGCAAGCTAATCAGTGAAGTTCATGTGGCCTCGGCGAATCGCCTTGTAAATTTTGGTTACAGCCAGCTTCCTAGTGATACTGCTAGGCACTGTTCCCTATACTGTTTACTCTTCCCTGACGATGAAGCAATTTCTGTCAAAGACTTAATCTTCTTCTGGAAACTGGAGGGTATCACTGATGAAGCTAACTGTGCTGGTAGGGAAATTCTCCAAGTGGTTTTAAAGCATGGGTTGATTCATTTTGAGGGTGATGATCATATCCGCATGCATGATGTCACTAGAGAGACGTTATCTCAACATGGACGAGACAATGGCTATGTGGAACAGCCTCAATGGGACTTTGACGATTACATTCAATTTGAGCATCTCGCCAAGTTGGGCAGCAAAATTTCCTTAATGAACACAAAAATGGAATAACTCCGTGGAAGTCCAAGTGCCGAGTGCTTTTCAACTTCGACGCTACTTCTGAGAGGAAACCGCCGTATGAGAACTATATTGGAAGATTTTTTTTTCTTTTTTTCGAAAAGGGGGGACTCTCCGGCCTCTGCATCAGAACGATGCATACGGCCATAATTATAAATAAATAAGGTAGTTCAACAAGGTCTTGCAGTCTGAAAACAAATGAAAGGCTAGCTCACAAAGAGCCACAAAGCCAAAACAAAAGGCCCAAAAGCCAAAACCGGCTGGCAAAATAAAGATAGGCAAACTAATCGCCTATCCTATTACATGACTGCCATCCAAACCGGTTGAAGATATCCCGCGCCACCATCTTCCACCGGACATATCCAGTAACCAAACGCTCCCTGGCCTCCGTTGGAGTGAGTAAGGACCACATACGGATTAGCGCGGTAGCCAGAACAAAACCTGCAAAAATGAATAGTTGTTGTTACATTAAAAGCCAAATCATTTCTGCAGTTCCAAATTGCCCATAACAACGCACATGCTCCTCTGGCGGATTTGTCTAGCTGTTTGGACTCAATCCCAACAAGCCACGTTCCAAATAACGGAACTGGCGAAATCGGAGGTAATGTTAAAGACAATTTTGCGTGCATACAACACTCTTGCCAGCAGGCAATCAAAGAAAAGGTGCTTGATAGATTCGTCGATCACGAAACTACACCTAGTAGATCCTGTCGGTTAAACAACAAATTATCTTTTGTTAAGATGACTTGTTTATGTACAAACCACATAAACACTTTGATTTTCAAAGGAACCTTGACTTTCCAAACATGTTTGGACTTGACAGTGAATACTCCAGACGTAGTAAGCTTCCAACACAACTGATCGGGCTGATGAGTGAGCTGAACCTCCATCAGTCTACTCACCAGATGAAGCCATGCTTCCCATCGGTCACTAATAAGCACCCTCCTAAACTAAATATTAAGGGGAGTTGACTGCAAAATCGTTGTGACCAGAGCATCACGTTGCCGCACAATACGATACAGGGATGGATACTGCAAAGCCAACGGTGTTTCACCCAGCCAAGTATCCTCCCAGAATCGAGTGTTGTTGCCATTACCGACAATGAACTTTGTTCTATTAAAGAAAGCAGCTTTGACTCTCATAAGCCCCTTCCAAAGCGGCGAGTCGATCGGTCTCTTTATACTTTGTGACAAAGTCTTAGAGTGCAAATACTTTCTCACGTAGAATCTGCGCCCAAGTTGCCTCGGTCTCGGTGATAGCTTAAATAGCCACTTCTTGAGAAGGCATCATTCTTGACTTCTAGATTCTCAATACCAAGACCCCCATGGTCCTTGATTGACAAATAATATCCCATTTGGCTAGTCGGTATTTTCTCTTAAGTTCATCACTCTGCCGGAAAAGCAGAGACCGATAGAAGTCCAGCCTTTTCCTAACTAGCTGGGACTTCAAAGAAGGATAAAAGAAACATAGGCATACTCGTGAGCACCGAATTAATAAGAATCAATCGGCCTCCATAAGACATGAGTTTACCCTTCCAGCAGCTCAGTTTCTTCTCAAACCGATCCTCGATGCACTTTCATTCTCTGTTTGTCAGCTTACGATGGTGAATGGGAATACCTAGGTATGTAAAAGGAGTTGAGGGAGTCCTGGACTAGGGGTGTCCGGATAGCCGAACTATCATCGTGGCCGGACTCCAAGACTATGAAGATACAAGATTGAAGACTTCGTCCCGTGTCCGGATGGGACTTTCCTTGGCGTGGAAGGCAAGCTTGGCGATCTGGATATGTAGATCTCCTACCATTGTGTCGACTCTGTGTAACCCTAACCTATCCGGTGTCTATATAAACCGGAGGGTTTTAGTCCATAGGACGAACAACAATCATACCATAGGCTAGCTTCTAGGGTTTAGCCTCTCTGATCTCGTGGTAGATCTACTCTTGTACTACCCATATCATCAATATTAATCAAGCAGGAATAGGGTATTACCTCCATCGAGAGGGCCCGAACTTGGGTAAAACATTGTGTCCCTTGTCTCCTGTTACCATCCGCCTAGGCCTGCAGTTCGGGACCCCTACCGAGATCCGTCGGTTTGACACCGACATTGGTGCTTTCATTGAGAGTTCCTCGTATCGTCACCGATAGGCCCAATGGCTCCTTCAATCATCAACAGCGGCGCAGTCCGGTGAGACTTTTCTCCCGAACAGATCTTCGTATTCGGCGGCTTTGCTGCGGGCCAATTAGCTAGGCCATCTGGAGCAGATCGAAAGCTCGCCCTGGCCATCAGGTCAGATTTGGAAGTTTAAACTACGGCCGACATCGCGGAGACTTGATCTTGACGGATTCGAGCCGCAACCAAGCGCGCACTATCTCGATGGGCATGATCTAACTCTGCCGCCAAGCGGTGTCTGGAGGCCGCACTAGTGTCCCCTCCGAACATTGATTCGGAGCCGATCTCGCCGATCGAGGATGGTTGGTTGGACACCACCTCGGGGCTGAAATCTCTATGGCGATTGGGCGAACACAATCCCTGTCGCTGCGAAGACCGTGACTCCAGGTGCGGACTCATTTCGGACTCCGAACCCCTCGCGCCCCCTGCCAATCGAATCCGATTGGCGCCGGTCATGGAGTTCACTGCCGCGGACATCTTCGGCACTCGCCCTTTGGCGACATCCTGAATTCACTAAAGTCTCTCTCTTTATCCAGGAGAGCCGGGCGGACTACGGTCAAGAAGGTTGGGATGCGGACGGCGAAGAAATTCAACACCCACCCACCACCCACTTTGTAGCCGCATCGATGATTTAACCGACATGCTCGACCGACTCGAAGACATCGGCGGTATGGGCGGCGATCTTTGGAGCGACCAGAACCAGCGCCTCTGAGGCCTTTGGAAGGCCACCTCGTCATATGACATATACATGGTGGACATCCCAAAAGATGGGAACAGCGATGAAACAACGGAGGATGACCCCTTCAAGAAGCAACCGAAGCGCCGACGTCAGCGGCGCCGCTCTAAATCCCGCCACAGCAAAAATGATGATTTCGACACGGGAGATAATAACACCCGGACAGTGCGAAGACAACCCACCAGCGGGACTCGGTAGCGGGAGGAGGAAGAAGCAAGTCCGCCTGACGGTCTTGCGCGAGAAAGAGGTAGAGGGCGATAATTATCGCCTCCCTCGAAGATGAGGCAAGCCTCAAGCGATAGCGAATTAAATGGTGCACGAGGATCCGCCAAGCAGGGCGTTTCAAATGCGGGCTTATAGCCACGGCAAGCAGCCTCAAGAAAAAGCGACAACAGCTCGAGAGTGACCAAGACACGCTAGGTGACGGATGGTGAAGTCCTTGCAGCGAAAGTATGAACTCGAGCGCCCTCAAAAGATACCCCAAAGCGCAGGTCGTTGCCTCGATCGGAGGAGAAGCACCCACATCGCCCGGCGCATGATGCGGCCGACCGGCCACCCGTGGCTGACGAAGAGCCTCTACACCTCCATTCAAGCCGCACCCAGCGCCGCTCAAAAATTACCAAGGCACGGAAAAGCGTGCGGACTTGCGAGATATATTGGAGGATAAGGCAAAACATACAAGATCGATCTACGGATCGGCGTGGGCATAGCGACTCGGGATGATTACCGTCGCGCGGATCTGACAAACCCAGCGGGCGAACACGATGAACAAAGCTCATATGAGCTACGTCTGATATAGCCCAATCTGAGCGCCGCACACCCACTATGCTTCACGGATGAAGTAATGGATCATCAAATCCACGAGGGCTTCAAACCTGTAAACATCGAATCATCACGATGGTACCACAGATCTTGCGATGCGGATCGAGGACTATCTCCTCCATATCCACATGGCCCGCGGTGATGATCTACATGCCATCAAATACTTCCCACTCAAGCTTAAGGACCAGCTCGGCATTGGCTCAACAGCTTGCGGCGAGAATCAATTGGTTGTTGGGAGGACACGGAAGCCGCATTCCTTGATAACTTCGGGGCACATATGCGACCACCGGGCGCCGATGACCTTAGCCATATAATTCAGCAGCGGAAGAATCAGCGGACAATTACGTACACGGTTCCTAACAAAGAAAAATCAAATCATTGTTGTCCGGATCACGAGAGGCCCTTGCAGCCTTCAAACATAACATCCATGACGAGTGGCTTGCACAGCACCTAGGACAGGAAAAGCGAAATCCATGGCAGCCCTTACAACACTCATGACCCGCTTTTGTGCGGGAGAGGACATTAGCTAGCTCGTAGTAACAACTTGACCAAAAACCACAGTAGTTCGGATACCAAGGACAGCAATGGCAGGTCGGCGTCGTGGCGCCCGATTCAATCATACACTAATCATGCGCGCAAATGTATGCGATCAAGATCGAGGACTCACGGAAGATATCACAACACAACTCTACAAATAAAATAAGTCATACAAGCATCATAATACAAGCCGAGGGCCTCGAGGGCTTGAATACAAGTGCTCGATCATAGGCAAGTCGTGGAAGCAACAATATCTGAATCTGGACATAAGTTAAGCAGGTCTGCCTTAAAAAGGCTAGCACAAGCTGGATCTGATCGAGAAAAGCGCAGGCCTCCTGCAGGATCCTCCTAAACTACTCACAGTAAATCGTCGGCCGGGCTGCGTAGTAGTAAGCACCTCGGTGTAGTAGTGAATCATCGGCGGTGGCGTCGCTCACAGGCTCCATCGTGCAGTTGCAGCAATCGAGTAGAGATAGGGAAAAGGAAACAAGCATGCCGTGAGTACTCATCAAAAGTACTACAAGCAAGGAACTACACTACATATGCGGATATATGTAAAGGGCCATATCGGTGGACTCAAGCTGCAGAATGCCAAAATAAGAGGGATAGCTAGTCTTATCGAAGACTATGCTTGGTCTGTCGTCTTACCTTGAGTGAAGAGGCGATCTGAAGTCCTCCAAGTAACATGACATAGCAATAATCCTACCAGCGATCCCTCCTCATTGCCACGAGAGAGGCGACCACCGGTTATATCGGCACTTGGAAGGGTGTGTTTTATTAAGTATTCGGTTCTAGTTATCATAAGGTCAAGGTACAACTCCAAGTCGTCATGTTACCGAAGATCACCGCTATTCGAATAGATTAACTTCCCTGCGAGGGTGCCAACTTACCCAACACGCTTGATCCCATTTGGCGGACACACTTTCTGGGTCATGCCCGCGCGGAAGATCAACACGTCGCAGCCCACCTAGGCTCAACAGAGAGGCCAACACGCGGTCTAAACCTAAGCGCCACGAAGTGCAGGCCCATCGCCCATAGCACACACCTGCGTTGCGTCTGTGACCGAAGCAGAACTAGCCCCTTAATACAAGAGCGAGGCTACGTTCCAATCCGGTAGCGCCACTCGGTGTTGGCGTCACGAAGTGCTTGGTGATACCACGGCGAGAGTGCCCATATCTTTCTCACGTAGTTGGTTAGTGCGTATAGGCTCGTAGCCAACTCAGATCAAATACCAAGATCTCGTTAAGCGTGTTAAGTATCCATGAGCCGAACAGGGCCAGACCCACCTCTCTCTAGGCGGTCTCAACCTGCCTGTCGCTCATACAAAGATCCACTCATGGTGCTCCACCGGCCGACCCGACTTTAGTCTCCACATGTATCGTGTATAAGTATATAGTATATACCGTGATCACCTCCCGGTGATCACGACCGATAATATAGCACAGTGAGACGGACAAGAATGTAGGGCCACAGATGGTAATACTAGCATCCTATACTAAGCATGTAGGATTGCGGTAAAGGTAACAACATGTAGTAGCAAGGGCAGGCTATGCGGCGGTATATGATTAGCGAAAGCGATAACATACTACACTACTCTAATGCAAGCGGTATAGAGTAGAATAAGCGATATCTGGTGATCAAGGGGGCTTGCTGGTTGCTCTGGCAAGAGAGAGTCGTCGACTCCGTGGTCGAGCCAGGCGGCGACGACATCGATCTCGTAGTCTCGGAGAGAAGAGGGAAGAAACAATGAATACCATGTAAGCAGATGCATATCGATGCATGACATGACAAATAACGATGCTAAGCGTGCCCTAACGTGGTATGAGGTGGTACCGATTAAGGGGAAACATCGGGGAAAATATCCCGGGGTTTCGTGTTTTGAGGAGAGGAAGCTGGAAGGGAAAGTTGCGAGTTCGATAGGTTAGGGGTGTGTGGCGGACGAGCGGACTGCGTATCCGGATTAGTCTCGTCGTTACGAGCAACTTTCATGTTGAAAATATTTTAATCGAGTTACGGTTAAAAGATATGATTTTCTAAAGATTTTATTAATTTACGGAATTTAATTAATTATTTAAATTAATCAGGAAAATAGATTAATGACATCGACATGATGTCATGCTGGAATCAAGCCCGACACGTGGGTCCGGTTGTCATTGTCTAAGACTAACTAATCGGGTTTAGTTAGTCTAACTAAAATGATTAGGTTTATTAACTACAATTAATTAGGTTAACTAATCGAGGATTAGTTAAGTTAATTAATTCTTTAATTAATTAATTCTTTAATTAATTAATTAATGTTTAATTATTTTAATTAATTAATTATTTATTATTATTTTATTATTTATTTATTTTATTATTTTTTAAAAATCTTTTTAATCAGTTACAGGCGGGGTCCCCTAATCGATGGCCGGGGGGCTTAGCGGATCGAGGCGCTAGCATGAGCACCAGTAGTGCGGCGGCCAGGCGTAGCGTCGCCATGTTGGCTGAAGCCCGAGACAAAGGCAGGCGAGGCAGGGAGGCGGAACAGTGGGTGTGGCGGCGTGTGACCGGGAGGGCGGGGCCGTCATGAGGAGGCGGGAAGAAGGCGGGCGCGTGCTCGCGCGATGGCGTCACCTTGAGGCGAGTGCGGTGGCCGAGCAGCGCCTGGCCTGTGCGCCGTCAGGCGTGGCGACAGCTGTCTGAGAGCATGGTGGAGTGCAGACGCCGCGACAAAGGAAAGGGGAGAGGAGGGAGCTCACGGGGGGTAGGGTCGGGAGCAGCGGGGTGGCGAGGAGGTCGTCGGGGACGGCGTCTGTGAGGAAGCGGCCGGCAGGGAGGGAGCTCGGTGGTGGCGTTCTCCGGCGCGGCGCAGCGAGTCATCGGCTGACAGGCGGCAGGATCGGGGTTTTCCCGATCGAGATCCAGCCGAGGAGGGAGGAGGCGGGAGGTGCTGCGCCGGCGAGTGGTGGCGAGCGAGACGGCGGCATCGGGCGCCGGGTCGAGCTCCCAATCCAGTCTGGTCGAGGGGGCGTCGTCGCGGGAGGAGGCGGAAGGCGGTGGCGTGGTGTCTCCCGTGACAGGAGGCCTTGACCGCGGCGAGCAGGCGGGCCGTCGAAGCGGACAGTAAGCCTGGTGAGGTTGAACCCGATCCGAGATGGGATCGAGAGGAGAGGGAGGCGTGGGTGAGTGGGGGCGAGTGGATGGTGTCGGGGCTAGGGTTCGGTGGGGAGTGGGGGTTAAGGGGCCATGGGGTGGGCCGGCCGGTTGGGCCGTGGGGCTGACTGGTGGCAGTGACCCACTGAGGCCCAGTGAGAAGTCTGTTGTTTCTTCTCCTTTTTTTTGCTTTGTTTTTTAACTTTTTATTATTTTCTTTTTTTCCTTTTGTTACTATTTATGTTAGTTTATAAATTATAAAATTAGTTCCTAAAATTGTATTACTACTTATCCTAATGCCACAATAACTTGGGCGCCCAAACAATTTTGTTTAACATTTTATATATTATAAAAGCGAATTTAATACTAGTTTTAGCTCTGTTTATTTACTTTAGAGCATTTAGTTATTTTATAAAAGTGTGGTTTCTCCACCATAATTACCTATGCAATATTTGGTTCCTCCGAACATTTTAGTTTTAATATTTGAAAACTTTTATTGTTTGTGATTTTGAATTTGAATTTGAATCGGTTTGAACTAACGTGAGATTAGCGATAATTGAAGTGGCGTGGCACCATTAGCGAGAGAATTACTGTAGTTTAATTATCAGGCGTCACAATTCTCCTCCACTACAAGAAATCTCGTCCCGAGATTTAAGCAGGGGAGTAGGGGGAGGTGCTGGTAGCGAGAAACCTAACGAGTCTTCTCGGTCTTGGTTGTCCTTTCGAAGAGGTTGATCCCTTTGGTTGATGTCTTCATTTCTCTGCTTCAAATCACCATGATCAACTCGTCATCCTTTCTTCGAGATCTCCATCGTACTTACGATAGAATAAGGCGGGGTTATTCGAGAGAATGAGCGTCGGCAAGGTTGACTATCGAATTCGACAACATCGAGGAAGGTGGCGGAAAGTAACTCTCGAATCGAATCTTAAGAAATTATCGAGAGCAAAGTAAGGAGGTAACACGGAAAGTTTGGCGGGCGGCAATCGTTCGATGCACTGTAATAGAGGCGTGAAAGGGTCAAACAACGGGAATAAGTATTGTGTCCGATATCAGACTGAAGGTGGCTCGTGAATTACATACGAGGTCAGCGTGAGGAACAACCTTAGGAGCAGGGGGTGTAGGAGAGTCAGGTTTCGATCTGTGGGCTGTGGGTTATGGGCCCACCATGTGGGTTAAAGTAGGAAGGAGGTAACGTCTTGCGATCATGTAAGCAAGGCATGTCGGAGGATAGCTTTGTCGGTTATGTCGGCAACAACGTCGGTACCAAGGGCGAGGGACGAAGAGAACCATTTTCACCTTTCGTTGAGCGAGGCGAACCAATAGGCAAAGTTCTCATCCATCAGTGGTTACCGGAATGTCATCAACAATAGAAACATGGTCTTACTGACACGGTTGTACACCAAGGTGTTTTACATATAGATCACAAGAAGGGTTAAGCAAACCAATGGAAAGGAAAATGTGTTTAAACACATATTTCAGGGGTATATCCTTCCCAAGGATAAGCAGAGCATGATATCCATGACAGGATATAATGTAGAAAACTCTTTAGGTAAGGGGGGAGGAATCTCATGATATTACCCATACAACGGTGTTAGGATAAATGATAAATAAAATTTAGCATCGTGCTTCAAATGTTCTTGTTGAAAATCGAATTACCATTGACATGCTTGAGATAGCATTGACATGGTCTTGGTGAAGATCAGACTTTGGAAACACGAAGGATCCATCGAGAATAACTTGTAGAATAAGTCTTACAATTTCCTCATGGATGAGCGGATAACCTTCTTTGAAAAGGAATCTATAATGATAGGTCCTCCAGCCGGGGGTGCTAGGCATGACATCATGTTACCGGGTCATCAAAGGATCAACATCATAACTCTTGGAAAGTTGTCCCAACCATCATATCGACCGAGATTCATATCAATTGGTGTCATGATACCTCAAACTCGGAAGTCCGAGAGGAAAAGGTGCAACACAAGCGACGAAATGACATTGCAAGATTCTCGAGAAATGAACTATGGGAGCGGGTTTCTGAAGTAATAGTTCATCATTAAACCAAGGAGGGGATGAGAAGGTGGCTGATGGGCTCAGCAACAATTCATCGAGAATTCCAAACGGATGGTTTTCCACGATAATGTGAACAAGAAGATGACATTTGTTAGATCAAATGATATAATGTTGTATGCTCGAGGAAAACATACACCATTAATCATTAGTTGAAAGGTGTGCCCGAAATATGACCTTAGGCAGCAAGATCACTGTTAGAGTGACGATTCCATAACCAACAGTCTAAGAATGAGCTGTCGATCGTTAACTTCAAAGCAATAGGGTTGCTAGAATGCAGAATCCAAGTAGCATCATTCCCTTGTTGGAATCGGTTAGAATCAACACGGGGAACAAGAAGGAATGATGATGGTGAGAAGTATCACTTGTATCAAGAATTCTCAAGAGGTGGTGAAATTACCCGACATTTTCACATAAAAGATGGTAATATTCCAAGCTAAAGAAGAACAAGCGTTGGATAGCAAGGAACTCAAGGTATAACACAAAACACGAACAAGTTTTGTGTTGAGCGGAAAAGCAATAAAGTGGTCGCGATAACACAAATCATCGAGGGCAAGGATGGTATTACTCAACATGAATTCAAGCGATATCACGGAAGTGCTCGAATCTTGATGATGATCACGACACATTTGTCGAGAGATTTCATGAAGATGTAATCGATCGGCGATAACATCAAGTCAAAGGAATTATGAAGCAAAAGGTTATTGGAACCATAAATGCGACACAAACTCAAAATCAAGCTTGTTGTCCAAAGCGAAATGATATGATGAGGAAGATCGGCGTAAGCAGCTCATCGTCAAAAATTATGCTCTGGGAAGAGGACCGGGTATACAGTTAAAATCGACACGACAAGGATATAGTCAAACAGGCTAGGAATGGCGTGATTGAGTTCAAACTTCGTAAGTAATGAAGGTTACCAAGAGTTGCTTAATCGCGATCGGACTCGAGTCGATTATCGGTGTCTTTGAGTGTTTAATAACTCGAGCCCGTGAAAATTGGAATCAATGAGAATGTAGCACTTGATGAAGAACTCATAAGAAGTTATGCAGTTCCGTGATAATCTTGAGATACCGTGGGGTAATACTCGACGATAAATCAAAGTAGAGGTTGAATTTGGGGTATTACTCTGCGAAGGCAAGTGCTTAAACTTGCACGAGAAATGGTATTTAAAGGAGAACATGGTGGAAACCATGATCATAAATGATCGAACCACGGATACAAGATGAACTTATAACAAGGGGTAACTATTTTACGAGCAGCTTCCATGATAAGTTATACATCGTGTCCATGGGCATGAAAGCAAGGTTCAAGGTCGACTCCACTTCTTCAATGTATAACCTTCCATTCACTTCGCTTTGATAAAAGCATTAGTGTTGAAAGTTTTACTGGTGAAATACCGAAGAGTATGACTCGTGAAAACTTCGAGTTCACACATATTAAGGAAGGCATAGGTTCAACCCATCGAATTATCGTGGAAATATATACCACAAGCTACAATAGTAAATACCACCAGCTCGAAAGCTGAGCATGGTTGAAAGCAGAGGATACAATTTACCAAAGGCATTATGTATCGGAGAAGGAACTCACAAAGTGATTAATTATGAAGAAGCGTGGGATAATAATCCAACAGTGGATATGGCGATCCACAATGGGGCTGATATGAGTATCGATACCCAATCAGAGGAAGAAAGATTGCAAATGCATCGGTTTATAGAACAGCTGAATAGTTCAACGCTTAATTAGCAAAGTAATTATGATTTTCAATCAAGGGATCGGGAAAATGCTACGATCAAGAATGGATAAGCTGAATAGAATTAGGGGTACAATCAACGACAATTGGATGGTGAGAACCAATTTCAGTTAAAGAATGGCAGCTCAGCGGAAAGGTAATTTATAAGGATCAATGATGATTGCGTGTATTATGAAACATATTGAGTCAATAGACCCAAAATGATAATGACAAGGAATGTCAATAAGACTACGAGACTTATGGGATTAACCATAATGCGAGCAAGCAAGAATTTCAAGAGCCAAGGGCTCCAAAGGATTTTCGGAAGATCGAATAGTATTTTGAAGACTTTTGTGAAACTCATGAACAACTGGGGATGAGCGGATACTCGACAAGTGCGAGGATTTATTTGAAGGGGTATTCATGTGGCAAAGAACTGCTAGGCAGTAGGCACGAAGTTTTCTCAGATCAATAGAGAAAACTTCGGGTATCTTATAATAACAAGATCAATGGGGGAAGATCGAAAGAAGGGCAAGTGTAAGTAGTTATCCATAAGGATTTATCGGTGGTCGGGAATAGCAAAAGTGACGGGCACAAAGTCTCGAGAGAATATCAAAGAGTATCTCGAAATCTTACAGTGCGATCGGTGATCATCCGGATGAAGGGCCTCTCCGGTTGAAAGTATTTTCGAGAACCTAAAGTTAGATTTTAGTAAAAATCGTTTAACCCGAATAGAAGAGCGTTCGAATCCCGAGTAAGAATCGAGGGGTAAAAGATCCTAATACCACCCAATGGCGGCGTGTGCCCGTAAGGCACACAGCCAAGTTAGTAAAAGTTTTGCAATGTCTAGACTCGACTTGACCAAGGAGTTGGGAAGGGGATTCCTACTGAGGCGATGGCTCGATACCAACTTGGCGCCCGATTCAATCGTACACTAATCATGCACGCAAATGTATGCGATCAAGATCGAGGACTCACGGAAGATATCACAACACAACTCTACAAATAAAATAAGTCATACAAGCATCATAATACAAGCCGGGGCCTCGAGGGCTCGAATACAAGTGCTCGATCATAGGCGAAGTCGTGGAAGCAACAATATCTGAATCTGAGACATAAGTTAAACAGTTGCGCCTTAAGAAGGCTAGCACATCTGGATCTGATCGAAGAAGCGCGAGCCTCCTGCACAGGATCCTCCTAAACTACTCTGGTGCGTCGTCGGCGCTGCTGCGTAGTAGTAGGCACCTCCGGTGTAGTAGTCGTCATCGGCGGTGGCGTCGCTCTGAGCTCCATCGTGCAGGTTGCAGCAATCGAGTAGAGATAGGGGAAAAGGGAAACAATGCAACCGTGAGTACTCATCCAAAGTACTGCAAGCAAGGAGCTACACTACATATGCATGGATATATGTAAAGGGCCATATCGGTGGACTGAACTGCAGAATGCGGAATAAGAGGGGATAGCTAGTCTTATCGAAGACTACGCTGGTCACCTAGTCTTACAGCAGTAGAAGAGGCGGTCTGAAGTCCTCAAGTAACATCACATAGCAATAATCCTACCCGCGATCCCTCCTCATTGCCACGAGAGAAGCGACCACGGTTGTATCGGCACTTGGAAGGGTGTGTTTTATTAAGTATCCGGTTCTAGTTGTCATAAGGTCAAGGTACAACTCCAAGTCGTCACATTACAGAAGATCGCGGCTATTCGAATAGATTAACTTCCTGCGGGGTGCACCAACTTACCCAACACGCTTGATCCGATTTGGCGGACACATTTTCTGGGTCATGCCCGGCGCGGAAGATCAACACGTCGCAGCCCACCTAGGCTCAACAGAGAGGCCAAGACGCGGTCTAAACCTAAGCGCCAGAAGTGCGGGCCCATCGCCCATAGCACACCAGCCGTTTCGTCTGTGGCCGGAAGCGAACTAGCCCCTTAATACAAGAGCAGGCTTACGTTCCAATCCGGTAGCGCGCCACTCGATCATTGGCGTCACGAAGTGCCGGTGATACCACGGCCGAGTGCCCATATCTTTCCCACGTAGTTGGTTAGTGCGTATAGGCTCGTAGCCAACTCGGATCAAATACCAAGATCTCGTTAAGCGTGTTAAGTATCCATGAGCGCCCGAGCAGGCCAGGCCCACCTCTCTCCTAGGCGGTCTCAACCTGCCTGCCGCTCCGCCACAAAGATCCACTCGCGGGTGCTCCACCACCAACCCGACTTTAGTCTCCACATGTATCATGTATAAGTATATAGTATATACCGTGATCACCTCCCAGTGATCACGACCCGATAATATAACTGTAGACGGACAAGAATGTAGGGCCACAGATGGTAATACTAGCATCCTATACTAAGCATGTAGGATTGAAGGTAAAGGTAACAACAGATAGTAGCAAGGACGAGGCTATGCAGCGGTATAGGATTAGCGAAAGCGGTAACATGCTACACTACTCTAATGCAAGCGGTATAGAGTAGAATAGGCGATATCTGGTGATCAAGGGGGGCTTGCCTGGTTGCTCTGGCAAGAGAGAGGGTCGTCAACTCCGTAGTCGAGCTGGGCGGCGGCGTCGGTCTCGTAGTCTCCGGAGAGAAGAGGGGAAGAAACAATGAATACCATGTAAGCAGATGCATATCGATGCATGACATGACAAATAACGATGCTAGGCGTGCCCTAACGTGGTATGAGGTGGTACCGGTTAAGGGGAAACATCAGGAAAATATCCCGGGGTTTCGTGTTTTCAGACGGAGGAGTCGGAGGGGGAAAGTTGCGAGTTCGATAGGTTAGGGGTGTGTGGCGGACGAACGGACTGCGTATCCGGATTCGTCTCGTCGTTCTGAGCAACTTTCATGTTGAAAATATTTTAATCCGAGTTACGGATTAAAAGATATGATTTTCTAAAGATTTTATTAATTTCTGGAATTTAATTAATTATTTAAATTAATCCGGAAAATAGATTAATGACATCAGCATGATGTCATGTTGACATCGGCAGATCAACATAGTTGGTAGGTCAAACTTGACACGTGGGTCGGTTGTCATTGTCTAAGACTAACTAATCGGGTTTAGTTAGTCTAACTAAAATGATTAGGTTTATTAACTACAATTAATTAGGTTAACTAATCGAGATTAGTTAAGTTAATTAATTCTTTAATTAATTAATTCTTTAATTAATTAATTAATGTTTTAATTATTTTAATTAATTAATTATTTATTATTATTATTATTTATTTATTTATTATTATTTTAAATCTTTTTTAATCCCGTTACAGTGGGGCCCCCTAATCGATGGCTGGGGCCTTAGCGGATCGGGCGCTAGCGGCACAAAGAGGCGGGCATGGCGGGCGGCCCATTTGGCGTCGCTTCTTGTTGAAACCAGGCAAAGCAAAGCGAGGCGAGGCCGAGGCGGAACAGTGGGCGTGGGCGGCGCGGCCGAGGAGGCGGGCCGTCATGAGGGGCGAGGAAGAGAAGCGGGCGCGTGCTCGCGCACGATGGCAGCATCCTGTGGGCGAAATCTGGTGGCAGACCTTGGCGCCTGGCCGCCGTCAGGCGTGGCGACCATTGTCTTGGGCATGTGCTGGGTGCGGACACGGCCGAATGACAGAAGGAAAGGGGAGAGGAGGGAGCTCACGGGGGAAGTAGGGTCGAGGGCAGCGGGGTGGCGAGGAGGTCGTCGGGGACGGCGTCTGCGAGAAGCAGGCAGCGGGGGAAGAGCTCGGTGGCGGCGTTCTCCGGTAGCTGGGCGGCGAGGTCATCATGGCTGACAGGCGGCAGGATCGGGTTTCCCGATCCAGATCAGCCGAGGAAGGGGAGGAGGGGAGGTGCTGCGCCCGGCGAGGTGGTGACGAGACGAGACGAGCGGCATCGAGGCGCGGGGTTGAGCTCCCGATCGATCTGGTCGAGGGGGCGCCGTCTTGGGAGGAGACGGAAGGCGGTGGCGTGGTGTCTCCGGCGACAGGAGGCCTTGACGGCCGTGACACCTGGCGGGCCGTCGGCGACGCGGTAGATGGCCTTGGCGAGGTTGAGCCCCCGATCGAGATGGGATCGAGAGGAGAGAGGGAGAGCGTGGGTGAGTGGGGCGAGTGGGTGGTGTCGGGGCTAGGGTTGGTGGGGAGTGGGGGTTAAGGGGCCATGGGGTGGGCGGCCGGTTGGAGCCGTGGGGCGCTGGTAGCCAGTGGACCCACGAGGCCCAAGAGAGGTCTGTTGTTTCTTCTCCTTTTTTTTGCTTTGTTTTTTAACTTTTTATTATTTTCTTTTTTCCTTTTTGTTACTATTTATGTTAGTTTTATAAATTATAAAATTAGTTCCTAAAATTGTATTACTACTTATCCTAATGCCACAATAACTTGGGCGCCCAAACAATTTAGTTTAACATTTTATATATTATAAAGCGAATTTAATTACTGGTTTTAGCTCTTGTTTATTTACTTTAGAGCATTTAGTTATTTTATAAAAGTGTGGTTTCTCCACCATAATTACCTATGCAATATTTGGTTCCTCAGAACATTTTAGTTTTAATATTTGAAAACTTTTATTGTTTGCTTGATTTTGAATTTGAATTTGAATCGGTTTGAACTAGCGTGAGATTAGCGATAATTGAAGTGGCGTGGCACCATTAGCAAAGAATTACTGTAGTTTAATTATCCAAGGCGTCACAGTCGTAAGAACAAAGCGCCGCATAAGCGGCGACAATGATGAAGATCTGACGATCGGTGCGGATTCAGAGGCTCTAAACCGGTCGTGGAAGAAGCCATTCAAAAGGAATACCCGGGCCCGTCCAACTTGGACCGAATACTCGATCGCTTGTGCGGATACATGGCACCCCGAAAAAGCCAACCACACCAACAGGGATTGTTGGGTGTTCAAACAAGCGAGCAAGTTAAGTGTCGAACTCAATGACAAGGGCTGCATAGCGATGGCGAGGAAGAGCCCGCCGCCCGAACAATAGAGGACGAAGGGCTTTCCCACACAAGTGCGGACGGTGAACATGATATACGCAACCCACATACCCAAAAGGGGCGGAAGTGTGCACTAAGGGGCGTATATGCGATGGAGCCAGTCGCCCCAAAGTTCAACCCATGGTCTTCTGCCCGATTACATTCGATCGAAGGACCACCCACTAGCATCCGTCACGGCGGTTTCGCGCATTGGTTCTTGACCCAATCATTGACGGAGTTCACCTCACCGAGTCGATGGACGGCGGTAGCAACCTGAACCTGCTTTATCGGGATACGGTCGCAAAATGGGCATAGACCCCTCAAGGATTAAACCTACAAAGCGACCTTTAAAGGCGTCATACCGGTGTAGAGGCCAATTATGCAGGCTCGTTACACTCGAAGTGGTCTTGGATCCCGGATAACTTCGAAGCGAAGAGTTAATCTTTGACATAGTCCCGTTCATGGCGACTATCACGCCTTGCTTGGACGAACCGCATTTGCAAAGTTCAATGCGGTCCCTTTACGCATACCTCAAGCTCAAGATGCCAGGCCCTCGGAGTAATCACGGTCAATGGAACACCGAACGCGCTCTCTCGAGCGGAGGAGCACATGGCGACCCTCGCGGCGGAGGTGCAAAGCAGCCTCTCACAACAATTCTCGAGTCCGGCCACTAAATGTCCGGACACCGTCAAGCAGCGCCGGAGTAACCTACAACAAGACCGCTGGCACCATTCAATCGCAGCGTAGCAATCCGGCTAACCCAGCCCTCGCGAAACCGCGAAGTACTACGCGTACATAACTACGCTCTGGAGATACCATGGGCATAAGGGAGGGCACACGACCACTGCACGCCAGCACGGCTCAACCGCACTGGGGCTCCCAATTGTGTCATTCTTTTCTTTCTTCTTTTTCTTACTTTCAGGACTCCGTTTTCCGAAGTCCTGTCCGGCACTAGAATCGCCGAACTCACGATGCAACAGCCGGAAGCGAAAGCTCGTCAGTGTTGGTGGTTTCTATTACGAGCATTATACCTGTTTTACATACCATCCATGAGCTTACCCTCGGAGAGGACATGTTAAATAGTCCCATCCCTTGCTTATCGCACTATTTGTATCGTTTTGCTTTCATGGCAGTACCTTTTTAATAAACAATACATAGCTTTTGCCTATTATTGCACTCCTTTCTTTATCTATATATCTGTTCATTTCATGACATGTTGCACCCGTACACTTTGGTACGGCCAATACACCAGGGGCTTAAGTACCCCAAAATTATGGTGTCGTAAGTCCGAACACTTTCACAAGTGCGGCACCCCGAACTTATAGCATTATATGCATCGGCTCCGAATCATGTCTTGGGTCAATAGTTGGGTTTGCCCGGATCCTATGTTTTGGTACCTTACGTTCCGTCATATCGGCTAAGGTAGCACTAGGAGAACCACTGCGATTGTGCCCCGGTTGAGCTGGGTTGAGCACCTCAGTGGAGAAAGCTAAAACTGACCGTCATGATAGGGCAAGAGCCGGTCGCTGTTCGAGAGGTTTTTTCGGGTCCCTAAAGACTTATGCCGCTTAGAGCGAGGAACCGGCATTGTCCGGCCAAGGCGTGGACAGCGCCCCAAACTCGGTCTTCCGAATACTAGGGGCTTCGCCGAAATTTAAAATTATAGAATTCTATGTCTAAGTGAGAGTGTTCAAGCATTATAAGTCCGGTTGCCTTGTTCGTAGGGCTGGAAAAAAAGCTCGAAGCTCGCGAGCTAAACGAGTAGCTCGTGACTCGGCTCGAATCGACTCGAACTCGAAGAATAACGAGTCGAGCCGAGCTTTAGTTTAAGATCGTTTATAGACCAAGTTAAACGAGCCAATCTCACGAGTACTCATGTAACTCATTAGGCTCGGTACAAAAGATCAGCCACTCCTAATACAAAAAAAAGATCAGACACTCAACACCCTATGTCCCAGGCGCACAACACAAGTCCTAGCCGTTGAAGGCCCAACCGCCTAGGAGACTCATGGGTTACAAGGAAATTACTATTGTTTAGTGATATATATGTTTAATATATACATAATCATTTTATAATATATGAGGGTTTTATGTTCATATCTTTAACGAGCTTAACAAGCTAAGCGAGCCATTTCATGAGTTATCTGAGTCGAGCCAATCTTGGATTTGAGCTCGTTCTAATAACGAGTCGAGTCGAGCTAGCTCGTTAACGAAACGAGCTCTAGCGAGTCGAGCCGAGTTGGCTTGACTCGGCTCGAATTCCAGCCCTACTTGTTCGTTGCGTTGAGCGCCTCCCTCGATGGACCCAAGAATGGGAACAAGAGCGCTCAAGTTTATCCCGAACACCCCAGCACTCGTGGCATGGGGGCTGAAGCCAACGACTTGCCATCTCTCAGATTTGATAAACGGGCGCACATAAGATAATATTTTAAATTAACAAGCGTTGCTTAGCGCACATGAACAAGTTTTCAGCATACAGGATAACAAATGCGAGTCTATTCAAAACTTACATCTCTGGAGCACTCATCCGCTATACGGCGGGCACCCTTCAGGACGCCCTCATAGTACATTTTGGGCGTACGATGCTCCTTGCCCTTCGGTGGCCCGTCCGTCACAAGCTTCTCTGCATTCAACTTGCCCCGCTGCACTTTAGCACGGGCAAGGGCCCGACGGGCACCTTCAATGCAGACGGAGCGCTTGATGACTTCAATCCATGGACAGGCGTCCACCACCGCTACATTAACCCGAAGTAGCTCCGGGCATGGCTTCCAATGGCCGAGCCGAACTATGAGGCCCTTCATGGCCTGTTCGGCGACCTTGTGGAGCTCGACCAGCTGCTTCACTGGTCGCTCGAGGCACCGGACGGTCGGTCTCAGACATCTTGAGACCAGAACACCTTCTCCGTCGAGCTCCCTCCTTGGCGCTGTAGAACGCTGTAGCATCGGATACACTACGGGCAGATCTGTGAAGCAGCTCTGGAGAGCTCCGGATTCGGGTAAGTACTAGATAATTGACTTTTACATTCTTGCTCTGCATAAAGAATGCCTTACCCGCCTTGATCTTCTTTATTGTCTCAATCTCCGGAGGGCTTTTGGGCCTCGGCCTTAGCAGCTTTGGCACTCTCAAGAGCCGAGGCAAGCTCGGACTCGGGTCTTCAAGTCACGCTCCAAACCTCGTGTTTTTCCACGAGAGCACTGGAGCTCTTGCCGTACCTCCGCCAGCTGCGCCTCCCCCTTCTCTCGCTTGGTGCGCTCCGCAGCCGCTTTGTTTTCGGCCACGAACACCACCTCCTTCAGGGCCGCCACCTCGCTCGTGGCCCCTGCAGTACCCATGTTATTCCTGTTATTTTTTGCCACCGAAACCTTTCTATAAGGTATTTCTTCAATAAGGTATTACTTACCTTCCTTGTCCTCGAGCTGCTTCTTGGCAAGGCCGAGGCTCGTTCTCGGACCGCTCGAGGCTCTGCTTCAATGCATTGACCTCCATGATCGGTCTTGGCAGAGGTCGGCAGACACCTGACTGCATTCCCATATTGACATACTTATGTTAGACTCCTGCGTATATCTTTTTAGATCCTTAGTCCGGCTTTTCTTTCCGAACACGAACTAAGCATCAGAGCTACTATCTATGCGGTAATATTTTACATATTCTAAACTTACCTCAAAGCCTGTTAGAAGGCTGGTACAGGCTTCGTCAGCCCGCTCTTGGCGGACTGAACTGTCCGGATCACCGCACTCATAACAGTGCGGTGCCCTCCTCGATGGGGCGCTGTTAAGCGCCTCGAGTGAATATCCGGTGCCTCGGTTGGGACGGAGGACACGGCGTCTTACCCTTCTTACTGAAGGGGCGCTTGCGGACTTGAAACCGCTGAAGGTTCCGTTATGGAGTCGAGACAAGGGTGGGCTTAGAGCCCTGGGGTCTCGCCCCCCACGCGCTGAGTCGGGAGGTCGCCTTGGCGCCTCCTGCGCCACCTCCTCTTGACCAGGCCCCTTGGGGCCCCACCTCGGCGTCGTCCATGGCGTGAGGTGAGGAGGCACGGAAGTGAAGTACTCTCCATTTCCGATGAACTCAGGGACCCGCTCGACGAAGCGGCGAGCTCGCCCTTGGGCGTGCTGCATAATTGTTTGGCATTAGAGAACACTATGCAATGGAAAAAACAAAAAGCCATGGGTATCCGGACACTTACGATCTCGCCAGGGGCTTGGCCCTTGTTGGCCACTCCTCCTCGTCGTTGTCGGCGTTGGTGGAGAAGTCCGGAGGAAGGTCCTTCCTTCTTGGACCCTCGGCCTCCCGGTTGGGGCGGCCTTCCTTTCCTCTCCTCCCCCGGGGAGAGGCTTTTTCCTCCTCCTCGTTCTCGGGAGAAGATTCGCTTCAGAATCGACGGCGCTGGCGCGCGGGAGCTCTTCGAGTTCCCGTGGTCTCCTTCTTGGCCTTCTTCTCCGGCACCACATGAGGTACGGAGACAGCAGCCCCGTCAATCGAGGCGTCCGCTGGTCTTCGGCAAAGGGCGGACAGTTAACATGTCCGGATGTCTTCACCGATCTGTTAAAGGTTAGGGAGTTTTAGATCCCACATAGAGTCAATCTATGAAAAAGAGTCCCATAAAGGGTAAAATAACTTACCTCGCTGGCTTGATGTCTGCGAGCTGAATCCGCGATCTTGATGGCGGATCACGGGAGCTTCAGCGCCCTTGAACGGCACCTTCCGGGCATCTTCGTGCGTAGTGTCGAAGAGCGGCTCAAATCCAGTCTTGTGCGGATCAAACTCCACAAATTGAAGGCCCGTTGTTGGCACGGGAGAATCTGGCGGATGAGCATAACCTGGACTACGTTGACAAGCTTGAGCTTCTTGTCAACTAGGTTTCGGACACAGGTTTGGAGTCTGGACAGCTCTTCCGAATCACCCCACGTCAGGCCCGTCTCTTTCCATGATGTGAGCCGTGTGGGGGAGACAGATCTGAATTCGGGGGCCGCCGCCCATTTGAGTCGCGGCTCGGTGATGTAGAACCACCCGATTGCCACCCCTTTACTGTCTCCATGAAGGAGCCCTCGAGCCATAGAACATTGGGCATCCTGCCCGCCATGGCGCCTCCGCACTCCGCTTGGCGGCCGCCCACTATCTTCGGCTTGACGCTAAAGGTCTTCAACCATAAACCGAAGTGGGGTTGGATGCAGATGAAAGCCTCGCACACGACGATAAACGTTGATATGTTGAGGATGAAGTTTGGGGCCAGATCATGGAAGTCCAGGCCGTAGTAGAACATGAGCCCCCGGACAAATGGGTGAAGTGGAAAACCTAGTCCGCGGAGGAAGTGGGTGAGGAACACCACCCTCTCATGGGGCCTGGGGATGGGGACGAGCTGCCCCTTGTTGGGGAGCCGACACGAGATGTCGCCGGATAAGTATCCGGCCTCCCGCAGCTTTGTGATGTGCCCCTCCGTGACGGAGGAGGCCATCCACCTGCCTCCCGCTCCGGACATAGTTGGAGAAGGTTGAGGTGGGATGTGCAGACTTGGGCGCTGGAGCTCGAGTGCGCGGGAATGGATGAGCAAAGGAGGAAGAAGGCGTAGGTGAAAAAGGTGGATCCGTATCCCCTTATATGGACGGACGAAGCTATGCGTCCCCCGCCAGCCTGGTAAAACTCGCTTATCTCCCAAGCACCGTAATCAAGGGCGCGGATGGGTTACCCACGTCCGTATTGATGAGAATCCCGGAATAAGGGGGCACGATCTATGCTTTGATAAGACGTGCGGAAACCGCCTCGCTAAACGCTACCGAGGTGGAGCAAGAAAAAGCGATTCATATAAAGGCCTGGCCGTGGTGTGATGTCACGCCGCGGAATACGTCAGCAGGTCTGTACAAAAGTTATTCTCTCTACGATAGTATGTGGAACTTGTTTTTGCAGAGCCAGACACTATCCTGGTGTTCAAAACCTTCTATGAAGTATTCGGAAGAGGAACCTGCCTTGCAATGCCGAAGACAATATGCGCGACGGACTCGTCATCATTGAAGCCTGGTTCGTGGGCTCTTGAGGAGTCTGGACTAGGGGTGTCCGGATAGCGAACTATCATCGTGGCGGACTCCAAGACTATGAAGATACAAGATTGAAGACTTCGTCCGTGTCCGGATGGGACTTTCCTTGGCATGGAAGGCAAGCTTGGCGATACGGATATGTAGATCTCCTACCATTGTAACCGACTGTGTAACCCTAACCTATCCGGTGTCTATATAAACCGGAGGGTTTTAGTCCGTGGATCTAACAACAATCATACCATAGGCTAGCTTCTAGGGTTTAGCCTCTCGATCTCGTGGTAGATCTACTCTTGTACTACCCATATCATCAATATTAATCAAGCAGGAGTAGGGTATTACCTCCATCGAGAGGGCCCAAACCTGGGTAAAAACATTGTGTCCCTTGTCTCATGTTACCATCCGCCTAGACGCACAGTTCGGGACCCCCTACCCGAGATCCGCCAATTTTGACACCGACAGTAGTGCTCCCAATTCGCATCCAAACAATTGCTTATAAGCCTCTTGCTCTTCTTTGGCTCTACCAAAACAGAACAACTCGCTTTTATGGAAGTTAATCTTCAAACCGGTCAATTGTTCAAATAAGCATAACACCAGCTTCATATTTCTTGCTTTTGCCAGGTCATGCTCCATAAAGATGATTGTATCATCAGCGTACTGTAGAATGGACACACCACCATCAACTAGATGAGGTACCAAGACACCCACCTGCCCGGCCTCCTTTGCTCTACCTATCAAGATTTCCAACATGTCAACGACGATGTTGAATAGAATAGGAGACATTGGATCACCTTGCCTCGGGCCTTTGTGTGTCTGAAAATAATGACCGATGTCGTCATTCACTTTAATTCCAACACTCCCTTTTTGTGTGAAAGATTCAACTTGGCGTCGCCAAGCTTCATCAAAACCCTTCATATGTAAAGCCTGTTGAAGGAAAGGCCATTTGAATTTATCGTACGCTTTCTCGAAATCCACCTTAAAAACAACTCCATCAAGTTTTTTCGGGTGAATCTCATGGAGCGTTTCATGAAGGACCACAACCCCTTCAAGGATGTTCATGTCCGGCATGAAAGCAGTTTGAGTAGGCTGCACCACAGTATGCGCAATCTGTGTGAGCCTATTCGTCCCGACCTTGGAAATTTTTTTGAAACTAACATTAAGAAGACAGATAGGCCGAAATTGCTCGATTCTCACTGCCGCTGTCTTCTTGGGAAGTAGGGTTATCGTTCCAAAATTCAGCTGAAAAAGGTGAAGCTGGCCAGAGAATAAATCGTTGAACAACGGCAACATATCTCCTTTAATAATATGCCAACACTTCTTATAAAACTCAGCCGGGAAACCATGCGGGCCAGGAGCCTTGTTGTTCTTCATCTGGGAAATGGCCTCAAACACCTCTTTCTCAGAGAAAGGAGCAGCTAAAATATCATTCTCAACAGCAGTAAGTTGAGGCACATCCTCAATCCTAGACTCATCCAGTGACACACAGTTCTCCTCTGGAGGCCCAAACAACTGCTTGTAATACTCAGTAATATATAGCTTTAAGTTTTCCTGTCCAAGAATCGTTCCCTCATCTTGTTCAAGCTGAAAGATCCTCTTCTTTCTATGCTTACCATTAGCGATCATGTGGAAGAATTGCGTGTTCGCTTCCCCCTGGACTACTCTTCGGACCTTGGCCCGGAGCGCCCACTTTAATTCTTCCTCACGAAGGAGCTCTTTCAACCTCATCTCCGCGTCAAGCTTGGCATGAAGCTCCGAGGCTGGCAGAACCGTGGTTTCTGCTTTTACATCTAGGGACTGAATAAGTGTAAGGAGCTGTTCCTTTTCAATCTTATAAATCCCGCTGAGATGCTTAGCCGACCCACATAGGAAACTTCTCAAATGCCTAATTTTATTCTGCCAGCGCTCAAGCGCAGACCTACCTCCTGCATCCTTAGCCCATTCTCTGGCTACGAGATCAAAGAAGCCTTCTCTCTCAAACCAAGAAAGCTCGAAAGAAAAAACATTTTTATTTCCCAAATGGGTGGCCTCACCAGAGTCAAGAAATAAAGGCGTGTGGTCAGAAATACCATGCGAAAGTGCCTGAACTGTTACATAGGGGAATTTCTGCTCCCATTCGACACTAGCCAGGACTTGATCCAACTTCTCAAACGTCGGATTTGGCATAGCGTTAGCCCAGGTAAACTTTCTGCCCGAAAGCTCTATCTCTCTCATATCCAAGCTTTCAATGATAGTATTGAACATGAACGACCATCTGCCGTCAAAATTATCATTATTCTTCTCATCGCGCCTTCTGATAATATTGAAATCACCCCCCACCAGGATAGGTAGTTGTTCAGAACCGCAAATCCTAACCAGATCAGCCAAGAAATCCGGTTTTAGTTCGGGCTGCGTGGCACCATACACCGCCACCAAAGCCCAGGTAAACCCATCGGTCTTCGACCGCACCCTAAACTTAACAGCAAAATCTCCCATGGCCACGCTTCGGACTTCTAGTGAATCGCATCTAACTCCGAGTAAGATCCCACCCGATCTTCCTCGCGGTGGTAGACAATGCCAGTCAAAATCAATACCGCCCGATAAAGTACTGAGAAATTGTGGCGAAAAGTTAGCTCTACCAGTTTCCGACAATGCGATAAAGTCCAACCTATGCTCAATTTAAGCCTCTGCAAGAAACCTTCTTTTAGCCAAGTCTTTTAGACCTCTGCTATTCCAAAAGATTTCTTTCGTATCTCGTCATGGAATTTTTTAGCCGTTCCGATCCGAGCACTCCTACGTACTGCAGAATCCGGGTATATCTTCCGCTTCCATTTACGTTTAGGCATGTTCAAACTCTCTGGCCGGTCCTCACAAACAGTCTCAGGATTACACCCTTGAACATCCTCCACACGCTCATCCTCCTCCTCAGGCTCAGGAAAAGGATGAGCAAGATCCGCACAAAAATTATCGAGCACCCTGACCCCTAGAGCATCAATATCGGAATTATTCATGGGTTTAACTGCAGCTAAGTTACGAATCATCTCTAAAGCCCGCTCAGCCTCTAAATCCAGCATATCATTAACCGAAGTTGAAATTTCACTATCATTACTACCTAATGAAATTCCTAGCTGATTTGCATTATTAATAATCTCGTCATTGGAAAAATGCAAAATAGAGTTAGAGGTATTGACCGACATACCAGTAGTGACCTCCACGTCACGAAGCTTGGCCGCCCTCATGGCGCACCGCTGCTGAATGTCGTCCACCTCCGGATGATCCTGGAGACGGCTGCTCAACCGTCGCCCCTCAGAGACCGGATCCGGAATACCATCGAACGCAATCACCTCCTCCCGAGTAGCCCTACTGGACTGCACCAAACCGGGGGAAGGTGGAACCTGGGCCTCCTGCCCGAGGTCCCCATCCACCCCGGCCTTTCGGACAGCAGGGAGCACCAGCGCCCTAGGTGGGCTGGGCCCCTGGGCGCCCCAAGAGAAGAGGGCCCCGAGGCCACCTGCCCCGAGCCCCCTCCAAAAAGCGGAGCCGCCGCCTATACATCCGTCCTGGCAAGAGGAGAGGAAGGTGTCGAGGCCAGCTGCCTCGGACCCCCTCCCGAAGAAGCAACCTCCACCATCGAGACCTCGACCACCGCCAGATACGAAGAGGGCACCGAGGCCACCTGCCCCGAGCCCCCATCAATAGATGGACCCGCAACCTGCAACTCCGGTATCGCGACAGAAGGAGAGGAATCCGAGATCACCATCCCTGGACCCCCTCCTAGGAGAACGGCCTCCACCGCCGGGCCTGCGTGCTGAGAATCAACGAGCATGCGAGGGGGAATCTCCTCCGTCTCACTCCTGACCATGGTCGGCGAAGCCCCAAGAAGAGGACTCACAGAATCCTCAAACTCTAAAACAGGAAGTGAGTGCTCGAACACCTCATCAGACTCCACCCGCTCACTCCAAAGTCTCGGAGGCGCAGAGGCCGGCTCGAAATACCCAAATCTGAGAGCAGTCGTAGGCACCGTGGAAGGTGTAACCGTCCCATCCCCTGATGTCTGAGAAACGGTTCCCTGTGCAGTGGAGAACTCTCGTCCACTGTCAGCAACCGGTGCCTCCTCAAGTCCCGCACTATCATCTCCCTCGTGCATATCATTATCGGTCCTGTTAGCCGCCTCGGCGAACAGACTCTCATCCTCAAACTCAATCGCAAGGTTATAGATCTGGCCTCGATATGCCCACTTGACCACCTTAGGCACATACTCAATATCCAGCACACTGACCAGTAGTCGGGCTATCCCGTGAGCTCTGGTAAAGTCCATATCCACTCGCTCTGGTCTCCCCACCATAATACCCAAACTAGCCACGACCCGATCATCCTGCATCGGCTTCGAGGGAGCCCCAGAAAAACATAGCCAAACCTGAGTCAGGGGCATGCCCTTAGGCTCGACCCTCTTCCACTCGTGAAACTCAAGGACACAATCAGTACCCGGCACTTTGCACATCCCAAAACTCAGAAGTCTCTATAGATCCTCAACCGAAGGGAACTCAACCCTAAACAGTTTGTCCTCGAGACTAACAAGCTCCCACTGTAACTCTCCTGGGGCTAACTCCTTCAGCCTCTGCACAATCTGTGCCTCAGAGATCTCTCCTCTGGTAATTTTGACTATCCCAGTCGTCAAACTCAAGGTCTCATCAGGAACCTCCCTCTGCGTAGGAGACTCAAAGAACGTGAGTTCAGCACAGTATACTCCATGCATCATGAGAGCCGGTGCCTGATCTCGCAAAAACGGACAGTCCCCCGAATCATGTGCCAGTTTGCCACAAGTGCCACAAAGTTCAGCCACACACTCAGCAATAAAATGTCCCTTCCCACCACATCGATAGCACAACATTTTGTCTTTCTTACGCGCCCACTTGGACGCCCTTTCTGACTCAGCCCTGTCTGTTGCCTCCACTGACGCTGTCAACCCAGACTCATTCCCGGGAATCTCAGCATTAGCTAGCGCCGAGACCACCTCCATAGCTTGACCAGACAAAACCTGCTCCTCAACGGACCCGTCAACCGCCATATGGTCGACAACAGGCGGAGGAGGTAGTCGTGGGCGGTACCGGCCACCTCGACCCCCACAACCACCGCGATGACCGTGGAAACCACCCCGCTGTCGATGGCCTGGGCCAGACGCCCCCTCAACAAAACCTCCTGGGGGACCCATGAACGGTCGCTCTGCCGAGCCATCACTCTGCCAAGCATAGCCTCGACCACCGCCCGTCGATGAGGATCCACGGTGTTGACCAACCCCATACGCATTGCAACCATCATCACCCCACTGACCCCGGGGCGCGACAACAACTTGAGGCGGAGGCGGTGCCTGCGTCTGCATCGTCCCGGCCCTGTTCTGCGGAGGCTTGGCGACGGGGCCGGCCTCAGTTGTTGCCCTGTTGTCGGTGTCAAAACCGGCGGATCTCGGGTAGGGGGTCCCGAACTGTGCGTCTAGGCGGATGGTAACAGGAGACAAGGGACACGATGTTTTTACCCAGGTTCGGGCCCTCTCGATGGAGGTAAAACCCTACTCCCGCTTGATTAATATTGATGATATGGGTAGTACAAGAGTGGATCTACCACGAGATCGAGAGGCTAAACCCTAGAAGCTAGCCTATGGTATGATTGTTGTTCGTCCCACGGACTAAAACCCTCCGGTTTATATAGACACCGGATAGGGTTAGGGTTACAGAGTCGGTTACAATGGTAGGAGATCTACATATCCAGATCGCCAAGCTTGCCTTCCACGCCAAGGAAAGTCCCATCCGGACACGGATGAAGTCTTCAATCTTGTATCTTCATAGTCCAGAGTCCGCCAACGGTGATAGTTCGCTATCCGGACACCCCTAATCCAGGACTCCTCAAGAGTAGCCCCGAACCAGGCTTCAATGACGATGAGTCCGGGCGTAGTTTGTCTTCGGCATTGCGAGGCGGGTTCTTCTCCAAATTCCATATACTTGTCGAATAGTGTCCGGCTTCTGATAAATGTTGTGCTCCTTGGCTTCCATGCCCAATAATGGCCATCTTCCACGTGTTTGAATGAATGCGAAAAGCCAGGGTATTTTTACACTTATCCCCCTAGCTGCGCAAGTGAGCCGCCTATAAAAGGGACGAGGACCCAGATCTGAGTCGCACCATCCCCCCTCCGCGAGCTTTCATCGGAGCGCCTTTGACAAAAAACCATTCCATCATGGACAGTCGACGCGGCTCCTTCTCTCGCGCTCCCAGCCCTCAGCCTGGAAATTGGGAGAGATGCTCAGTCCCGCATAGCGAGCTAGTGATACTCCAAACCAAGGGATTTCTTCCCCCGACCTTCATGGTTCCGGTTCGAGCCGGACTCGCCACCTATAAGGGCGGAAAGCAAGCGGAGAGTGTCCCCGATCCCTCCAAAGGAGAGCGGGTATGCTTTATCTCTTATCTAGTAAGAGGTCTCGGATTTCCAATTCATCCATTTCTCTGGGGGCTCTTGGAGTTCTATGGCCTCCAGTTGCACCACCTTACGCCTGCCTCCATTTTGCACATCGCGGGCTTCGTGGCCCTTTGCGAACTGTTCTTGGGCATCGAGGCTCATTTTGCGCTGTGGAATAGATTATTATGCCTTGTACCCCGTTCTCATGAGGGGTCAATATATCAAGTGGTCGGAGCCGAGCTATGGCGATCGCCGGACCGGATATCTATCCGAATCTCAAGAAGGCGTCAAGACTGGCCTTCGGAATGGTTTATATAGAAGACGCCCCGCTGCGGATCCTGTTGGATCGGAATCCGGAGTTCAGCGATGCTCCTTTGAAGAAACGCTGAGTTGGCGCCCATGAGCCCCTGAGGGAAGACAGCAGGACGCCCTTTACCTGATGAGCCGAATAAGACTGTTGGCTCATGCCGTACTGACCATGATCGGTGTCATGGCCACATGTATTATGCGGGGGGGGGGGGGTGCAGCCGCTCCAGTATAGGGTCCACCCCATGTGGGATTTCAACGGGGAGGATGATGCCACCTGTCATGGCCGCAAGGAGCCGGGATCGGTCGCCGATCTGGTGAAGATCTTGTCCGCGATGTATAAGGGAGAAGAGGAAGATTTTTTTTCCGCGTCAGTCCATTGAACGGATTTTCTATGAACAATCCTCGAAGCTGGGTAAGCGGACATTTCTTTTTGCACACCCGATCCGTATTCCCATGGTTAGGTATCTCATTTTGTGATTTTGACGCAGGAACTGCGCCAGGCCGTAAAAGACATAAACAGCCTGCCTCCACAACCCGAGGATCCGGAAAGGCTCCTCGATCCAGCCTCCCAAGAGGATCCGGACATATTGGTGGAGCTGATTGATGGGGTATATCACCAACTGAGCATCGAGAATGCCTTGGTTGCCATTACGGCCGATTACCCCGGAATACTCCCAGCCTCACAGGTAACTGAGACCGAGGTCCCAATACTCTGATAATGACCCATCCGTGCTTATTTTTTATCACCGTATACCAATGGTGTTTCGCAGGGGGTGCCTTCGAGGCAGGAGGCCGAGCTCATGCGGCTAGCCAACAAGGCAGCACGGCCCCGCAAGCTAAAAAGAAGTGCGGTCCGGATCGAAACTCCGCCGCAACGGTATAGCGCGTCACCATATTCCCATGATTGATTTCTAGAAGGCGTACTAACGCTGGTGCTCTTTTCAGGAAAAAGAGCGCTCGCCGGACCGAGTCCCGAGAGGTTATAATCGAACCTCCGCCACCCAGGCTCCAAAGCCGGGTCCAGAAGCGGAGGCGAGCACGAGGCGTGCGTCGGATGCTCCTCCGACAGAGGATGCCGACAGATTGTCCACCACCAACTCTGAGGTGGAGAGCGCCATGAATCACAGGCGCCGCCGGACAGTTCTTCGTGACGCATGTTTCTCCCAAGAGGCCTTGAATGCCTTCAATTCAGGAGATGCGCAGCTCCTTGCCGCTCAAGATGGTCTAGCCAGAGCCACGGAGCAGTATGTAAAGGACATACGAGTGAGGAAATTTGACAGTTATATATGCCAGTAGCCCCCGAGACTTAAAATAGTTAGAATAACTGATTTAAGGATCATTTGTTATGCAGGATCTTACGAAAAAGAATACCCGGCTGTCTCAGGAGCTTGAAGAATGCAAGGCCCAAATTGAGGCAAGCTACCGCCTTCTGGGGAGCCACAGAGACCCCTCCGTAATATATGCTTCAAAAGATAAGTAGTTTGTGAAGTACGGCGTTTGTGTAAATCTGACAATAATATTGCAGATGGCGTCGGACTAGATCCAGACAAGCAACAGCTCTTGCGCCGGTTGAAGGCTGGCGAGAATGTGCTCACAAGGGTGAGGCAAAAGAAAAATAATCTCCAAGATGCCAAAACCCAGCTGGGTGAGGAACTAAAGGATGTTCGTGCCCAGCTGTCTGACTCCGTGAAGGAGAATCGGCGACTTTGTCGCGGCATTTATAGTAAGTGCTTGAGCGAACTTTGAAAAAGAGTTCGGCGAGGAAGTCAATTAATGAGTTATGTCGTAGGTATGCTCACGGGTCGTCCCGAGAGGAAATGCCCGGTTCTATGGGTGACCTTCTTCCCGAAGTTATTTCAAGCTGCACGAACGAAGTTCGGCAGCGATGAAAGGCGTCGCCGAGGCCTTATGGCCATCTATCTCCCCGCCGAAGGCCTTGGAGAGCTTGAGAGAAGCTTCAGGAGCACGCGGCGCTCCGACTATGGAAGATATCGTCCTGTCGTCAAGGCGCCGAGGAGGCTGAGCCATGGTGAAGACGCGTACACAAGGCGGACCCAAACCACATGGCCGAGGTCGGACTGTGGGGCCCGACGGAAGGAGATCCTGTGAGCTTAGTGTACGACCAAGTAGAGTTGGCATAAAGTATTCCCAGCAGGATGTAAACTAGACAGCCTATTAGACGGCATTGAAGAGGAATACAATCAGTCAATTTGACTATGTAATTTAAATATGACATGTAAAATGCCTTCTAGCGGATTGTAGATCGTTTGTCGAGCGGACCTTTTCGCTTCAACCTCGGGACCCAATAGTGCAGGTGTGTCCGAATACCCTCGCGGTTATGTAAAAACCGGGGCATGCGTGGAGACCAGGCGTAGGGGTCATGAGTGCTTTATCAGACAAGTGCCCAACTAGTTATGTTATATTACATGGTTAGTAAGAAACATCTTCCAGGGAGAATAGTTCCGTTAGGGGTTCCTTTCCCTGGGAGGCATGCCCTAAAGTGCATGTCCGGACTGCGAAAAAAGCTGAAAAGCATCTGGGGGCAGATAAATGAGAAATAAAAAATCGTCTTTTAGTTCACCGACCGAATATTCCCTTAAGAACGCTAGCTTTCGGCTTCACCCAGTCGAGGTACACGTCCGCTGACCAGCGAAGAATAATCGCAGAGGTGCTCCCTTTACCACCTAGCCGAACAATCGGGAACGTAGGGGTAAGCACAAGAGCCAGGCAACCCAGCTTGGCCAAAACTTAAGTCATATCGATGCATATAATGGTGAATAAAAGGTACATGCGGAAGTGTGACACATGTGTTGGGAATAAAGTCCGTATAAATAAGCTTCTATTAAAGAAGCCCCCATGTATAATGAGCGCGGATAGCGCGTCAAGTGTGTGAACAATGCATAAGCGAGCCTTTAACGGCTTCGGAAAAAGGGAGGAGAAGGAGAGAAATAAAAGACGGCTTAAAATATAAAATATAGACGGAGGAAGGAGACGAACTCAGAATCCGGCGCTAGGCGTAGAATCTTCGGAGACGGGCTGCGTTCCATGGGTTCGGCTCGAGTCGGTTATCCGATGCGTTTCGCAGACGGTACGCTCCGCCGGTCAGGACTTGGTCGATGATGAAGGGGCCCTCCCATTTGGGCTTGAGTTTGTCATTTTTCTTGTCCGGCAGCCGTAGAACTAGTTCGCCAACGTTGTAAGCTTTGGCCCGTACTTCCATGCTTTGATATCTTCGAGCCTGTTGTTGATAGAATGTGGAACAAGCTTTTGCCACGTCACGCTCCTCCTCCAAGGCATCCAAGTTGTCCTGCCGATCTAGCTCGGCTTCTCTTTCTTCGTACATGCGCACGTGAGGTGAGTCATGAATTATGTCGCAGGGCAAAACTGCCTCTGCGCCGTATACCATAAAAAATGGTGTGAATCCGGTAGTGCGATTCGGAGTGGTCCGCAGCCCCCAGAGTACGAAGTCGAGCCCCTCTACCCAGTGCGTGTTAGATTCCTTTAGGGACCGCACTAGTCTGGGTTTAATGCCGCTCATGATTAGACCGTTTGCTCGCTCGACTTGACCGTTAGTTGGGGGTGATAGACTGAAGCGTAGTCGAGCTTGATGCCCATGTTTTTGCACCAGAGTTTAACCTTGTCGGCCGTGAAGTTCGTGCCGTTATCAGTGATGATGCTATGGGGGACGCCGTAACGGTGTACTACCCCTGATATGAAGTCTATCACCGGTCCGGATTCGGCCGTTTTTACAGGCTTGGCCTCTATCCATCTGGTGAATTTATCCACCATGACCAATAGGTATTTTTGCTTGTGGGTTCCTCCTTTAAGGGGTCCAACCATGTCAAGCCCCTGCACCGCAAAGGGCGGTGATGGGTATAGTTTTGAGGCGGTGGGTGGCATGTGGCTTTGATTAGCAAAGAGCGGCAACCGACGCATCGTTGGACTAAGTCCCGAGCATCTGCCCGGCCGTCGGCCAATAAAATCATGTACGGAAGGCCTTGCCTACAAGGGCCGGGATGCGGCATGGTGCCCACCGAGTCCGGCATGAATTTCAGCCGGAGATTCCGCCCTTCCTCTTCGGAGATACACCTTTGAAGGACTCGGTTGTGCTTTTCCTATAAAGCTCTCCTCATGGACCTTATAGGCTTTAGACCGCCGCACTATCAGCGGGCCTCGTTTTGGTCCTCGGGAAGTTCCTGCCTAGTTAGGTAGGCTAGGAATGGTTCTGTCCACAGGCGATGACTGCCATAATTTCATGGGGTGGCGGTGTTATTTCGTTGGCGGGACCACCAACTATGTCGGAATGTTTGGTGTGGGGCAGTGCGGTTGGGTCCGGGTTGTTATTTCTGGACTCTCCCTCCCATAGTACGGATGGCTTGAGAAGCCTCTCTAGGAAGATATTGGGGGGGACGGCGTCGCGCTTTGCGCCAATGCATGCCAACACATCTGCTGCCTGGTTGTTATCCGGGCTATATGGTGAAATTCAAGCCCCTCAAACCGAGTGACATTTTAGGGCGGCATTGCGATAAGCTGCCATTTTGGATCCTTGGCACCAAAGTCCCCATTTATTTGGGATATCGCGAGGTTCAAATCGCGCACCTCTAGG
The DNA here is from genome assembly GCA_021605205.1 of Aegilops longissima. Classification (NCBI taxonomy): domain Eukaryota; kingdom Viridiplantae; phylum Streptophyta; class Magnoliopsida; order Poales; family Poaceae; genus Aegilops; species Aegilops longissima. Next base: position 562,895,069 of record CM038678.1, read on the forward strand.
CGTTGAATGCCCATGGAGCGCCATCCGGAGACCATGTAGAAGGGCCTCGATTCGCTGCATTGTTGGAGTCCGTGTACATTATTTGAAATACGTATTGGATTGTATCTCCGGTTGGGGACGTCGAACGACGCCAGCCCCGTGCCGCCAACATTTTTGAGCCGTCGAAGTGCATGATCCGGTTGGAATATCGCCTTACTCTTTAGGGAGTTCGCTTCATCCATTCGGTGATGAAGTTAGCCAAAACTTGCGACTTAATAGCTCGTCTGGCTTGTAGGTTATGTCGAACGGAGGAGCTCAATGGTCCCTTAGCAATCCGCCCGTTCGTCGCGGTTGTTTATAATGTCATTAAGAGGTACTTGGAGGCTCTTTGTTATCGAACACTCTTGGAAGTAGTGTCGCAGCTTCCGGGATGCCATGAACACCGCGTATGCTATCTTTTGATAATGTGGGTACCGTGACTTGCATGGAGTTAGGACAGTGGACACGTAGTAAACTGGTTTTTGGAGAGGGAACTTGTGTCCGTCCATTTCTCGTTCGACAACGAGCACCGCGCTTACAACTTGATGGGTTGCTGCGATGTATAATAGCATTGGTTCGCCCATGTTGGGCACGGCCAGGACCGATTTTTTGCCAATATGGCTTTGATTTCTTCGAGTCCGGTCGTGGCAGCATCCGTCCACTCGAAGTGTTCGGTGCGCCGGAGGAGGCGATAAAGGGGTAATGCCTTTTCTCCTAAGCGGGAGATAAAGCGGCTTAGAGCCGCCACGCATCCAGTCAATTTTTGTATTTGTTTGAGGTCTTTGGGGATATCCAATTGTGACAGAGCTCGGATCTTGGCTGGGTTTGCTTCTATTCCTCTACCGGATACAATGAAGCCCAAGAGCTTTCCGGCTGATGCGCGAAAACACATTTTCGGGTTGAGCTTGATGTCATATGTTCGGAGATTATCGAATGCGAGCCTCAAGTCGTCGACTAGGGTTTCGACATGCTTGGATTTGACGACCACATCGTCTACGTATGCCTCCACTGTTTTGCCGATCTAGTTTGCCAGACATGTCTGAATCATGCGCTGATATGTTGCGCCGGCGTTTTTGAGCCCAAAGGGCATTGTGTTGAAGAAAAATGGGCCGTATGGAGTGATGAATGCCATTGCGGCTTGGTCTGGCTCTGCCATCTTAATTTGGTGGTAGGCGGAGTATGCGTCGAGGAAACACAATGAATCGTGTCCTGCGGTAGCGTCGATAATTTGATCAATGCAGGGGAGGGGGAAGGTATCCTTTGGGCAAGCCTTGTTAAGGTCCTTAAAATCGACACATAGGCGCCATGATTTGTCCTTCTTTGTTACCATTACCAGGTTTGCTAGCCAGTCTGGATGTTTAATATCTCTGATGAATCCGGCCTCCAATAGTTTGGCTAGCTCCTCTCCCATGGCCTTTGTCTCTTGGGTTCGGAGAAACGCCAAGAGCTTGTTTGGTGGCTTGAATCCTTTTAGGACATTTAGGCTGTGCTCGCCACGGTAGGCGTGGGATTCTGGCATGTCTGAAGGGTGCCGAGCAAAATGTCCCAATTTTCGCGTAGGAATTCTCGTAATGCGGCGTTCACATCAGGGTTTAATTGTGCCTCGATGGAGGCCGTTTTTGTAGGGTCCGTTGGATGGACTTGGAATTTGACTATTTCGTCTCCCGGTTTAAAAGAGGTGGACTTGGATCTCTTATCAAGTATCACATCGTCCCCGCCCACCGTGGAGCGAAGATGAGTTCCTCTGCCGCTAGGGCTTTGGATAGTGCCTCAAGGGCAAGTGCGGCTGTTTTATTTTCGGTAGCGAGCGCTATGTCCGGTCACTAGCGAGAGATAATTCCGTTGGGTCGGGCATTTTGAGCTTCATGTACCCGTAATGGGGTATAGCTTGAAAAATTGTGAATGCCTCTCGCCCTAATAGGCGTGGTATCCGCTGCTGAACGGGCCACTTGGAATGTGACCTCTTGGACCTATAATTGTCGGCGTGCGAACACCACATCTAGTGTGATCTTTCCTGACAAAGATGCTTCCCGACCGGGATTATTCCTCGAAAGGTTGTCTTTGCTTCGCTCAATGCGGCTCCAGTCTATTTCCATTTTTCGAAGGGTTTCCTCATAGATGAGGTTTAATCCGCTGCCGCCGTCCATGAGACCTTGGTAAGTGGAAAGCCGTCCACTATTGGACTGAGGACCAATGCGGCTGGTGCTCGGGTTGTTCGGAATTTAGGTTCGTCACTAGCGTTAAAGGTAATAGCCGTGTCACTCCATGGGTTTATTGTTGCTATCTGGTAGACTTCGCAAGGCTGCGGAGTGTTCGTTTCGCATATTATTTGATCGAAAGTCTCAAGACTATTAATACCGTCTTGGTATTCTTTGGGATGGTGATCTGGAGCTAAGAGCTCTTCGCCACTTTTGGCCACCTGCCGTAGTATGCAACATGCTCTAAGGCTATGAGTTGGAGTGGCGCCCTCTGTGCTATGAATTTTGCAGGGTCCATTGAGCCATCCCTCCAGTACGGTTTCATGCCCTTTGGGGGGTTTTTTGCTTTTTGGTATGTAACCCAGGTGCCTGGTGATAATGCACCCTTTTATTTCGGACTAGGGTCGTATCCGGGGCCGGACTATCCCAAAAATTGATTTGGTTTTCAGGCACTCTCCATCGCAAAAGATTTCGTACTATGGACGCCAAGTCAGTGGCGTGTAATTTCAATGACGACTTATGGCGTTTAGGATTCCCTTGTCGTGCAATTATTGCGAAGAATGAAATTGCGTCCTCCTCGCGGCAATCCTTTATCCTGTCCATAACCGGGAGGAATCGGCCCGATAATGATGTAATTGTTTCACCGGCTCTTGCGGATTTGGGATAGATCGCTTATGTTTGGGTGGGCGGGTGGAATTAAATTCGAACCCGTCCGATCTAAGATTCAGGGCCAAGAAGTTTCCAAATTGGAAGCTTGGGTTCTTGGAGGTTGTCCAATGAATCTAGCCCATTGCGACTTTAAGTTCGGGGCTTGAGTGGTGTCCCTCCGGGAATCCGGCATGGAGGGTCAGAATCGGACATAGCTGGTCCTTAAGGTAGGAGAAGAGTCGCCATATTGTTCCTCTACCACAGCAACGTGGTGGGTAACCTGGGGAGAATTGATCTCTCTCAGATCGGTTTTAGGCCCAATCTGATCATAGTCTGTAGCGACTCCCAGGGCGGCGATACGATCCAAGAGCTCATTCAAGGAAAAGAGCTCCATCGGATCTAACTGCTCGGTGCGTTCCGAGTTAACGTGAAGATTGCTTTCGATGACCCGAGAAGTCATTGTCGGCGCGGCGGCCGAACAGGCGGTCATAAGAAAAACCGCCTAGCCGGAGAGTTTGGCCGGTGGCCAAAGCTCCTTTATCAACGGTGTCGTCTTTAAAGACGGGATGAGGCATCCTTCCTGATAGCGACGGCACAGAGGAACTCTCAATGAAAGCACCAATGTCGGTGTCAAACCGCGGATCTTGGGTAGGGGTCCCGAATCGTGCGTCTAGGCGGATGGTAACAGGAGACAAGGGACACGATGTTTTACCAAGGTTCGGACCCTCTCGATGGAGGTAAAACCCTACTCCTGCTTGATTAATATTGATGATATGGGTAGTACAAGAGTGGATCTACCACGAGATCAGAGAGGCTAAACCCTAGAAGCTAGCCTATGGTATGATTGTTGTTCGTCTTACGGACTAAAACCCTCCGGTTTATATAGACACCGGATAGGGTTAGGGTTACATAGAGTCGGTTACAATGGTAGGAGATCTACATATCCGTATCGTCAAGCTTGCCTTCCACGCCAAGGAAAGTCCCATCCGGACACGGGACGAAGTCTTCAATCTTGTATCTTCATAGTCCAGGAGTCCGGCCAACGGTGATAGTTCGGCTATCCGGACACCCCCTAATCCAGACTCCTCACTGTTGTCGTCGACCCAAGAAGTGCTCTGGCGCAGCACCACCCCGTCCCGCAGCGGCGATCCCGGCCACTCTAGGCGCCAATGGACGGGGAGCAAGCTGCCCACCACACCCTACCGCAAGACCAGACGCCGCCGCGGCACCGGCAAGACACCACCACGGCCCATTGCCACACCGGCCATGGCGCACTCGACTAACACTGGACGGTGGAGAGCCCCACCACGCCATCCCAGGGCCAGGCGGCACAGCGCCACGGCCAGCGCTTCGCGCGGGCGGCAGCGCAGCCCAGCCCCAGAGGCCGACGGCGGCGCGCGCCACGGCCACCGCCAGCGCCTAACTGCGCAGCAATTTCTTCCGGCGGCAGCGCCCCGCCACGACCCGCCATCGCCCCAAGCGGAGGAATGCGCCGAGCCCGACCACCCCCAACAGAGCGTAGGTTTGGACTCCGGCGACGAAGAACCCTAACTGGCAAGGACTCAGCACGGTACGACGATCGACCTAAGGTACGTACGTGGTTGGGCATATCGATCAGGACGGGACCTACCTGGGCCTCATACCCAGCCGATCCCGGCCCGTCCACCGCACCCAGCTCGCTTCGGTCCTCCCCCAGGAGAAATTGGGTTGGCATCGGTTTAGCTTGGGCCTCATACCCAGCTAACCCCAGCCCGCCCTGACTCGGCCCGAGTGTACAACGAAGCGGCCCCTCTCGGCCAAGCAACGCGTTCAAACGCCGCGCCCGGTCGGCAGCAAATCCGAGGCCCGGAATTCCGGGCGTGACATGCGCAGGCGCCACCGGCTCCGATCTAACCGCCGTCCGGCGAGCCTTCTTCTTTCTCTTAACGACGATCCATGACTCCGGCTGAACTAAATCGAAAACTGTGAGATTAGGAAGACTGACCTTCGGGATAGGGCCCTTCCAAGGCTTGACCACCGCCGACGACGTTCTCCGGTGAACAAGACGGCGCACCATCTCCCTCTTCTCGCCCGTGTGCAGTCCAATCCTGGCCGGATCATGGAGGGGCAGCACATCGTCGATGGTAGTCGCCACTTCCTCTTCCGTGTGGCCGGCATTGAACCAGTCATTGACATACTCGGAGGGTGTCGGCGGCGGCGGAGATGGCGGAGACTCGTCCGCATCCCCGTCCGCGTCATCCTCGTCGGCGTCTGCGAGCGCCCAAAATCGACCCCCTACCCGCCGGCGTTCGCCGGAGAGGTGAGGCGGCGCGCCTGCGGTCACCCCGCCCGTCGCACCCCCGCATTGAACCAGTCATTGACATACTCGGAGGGTGTCGGCGGCGGCGGAGATGGCGGAGACTCGTCCGCATCCCCGTCCGCGTCATCCTCGTCGGCGTCTGCGAGCGCCCAAAATCGACCCCTACCCGCCGGCGTTCGCCGGAGAGGTGAGCGGCGCGCCTGCGGTCACCCCGCCCGTCGCACCCCCATTTTTTGTTGTGTGCAAATGCTTAGAGTGCTAGACCTATCGTTTACTCAAATCATCATCCTGCCCCAATCCATTTCTAGTTTGTTTTACCTCCGGTCGCTGCTACTAGTTGGATGCGGACACTTGGAGAAAATTCAGCACATAAGCTCACTGGAGATGCTTGAAATACTTGATGCATCAAGTTGTGGTTCCCTAAAAAGGGTAGAGTGTGGTTCATTTGATCGTATGAGGCTGCTCAAGATTCTTGACCTTTCCCGGACTTCTATTGCATGCTTGCCATCTCTAGCTGCGTGCGTCGGACTTCAACAACTCATACTACACGATTGCCCATGTCTTGAATCTCAGCAAACTACAGGAACAAATGACAAGTCGTGCAATGCAATTTTTCTTAAGTTCCCTTATGGAGTTTCAAAAACAGGTGCAGTAAAGAACGTACAAATATGGGCAAGTATGGAGGATCTAGTGAACTGGATTTGGTTGCCTGGTGGGCTGACTTTTGAGTTGTCTGACAGATTTGTCATCAAGGTCTCTGAAGATGTAAATCAGAACGGCAAAACATATATACATGCAAGTCACGCCAATTTCTTTCGGTCTTTGGATAAAGAATCTCCACTATGGTTAACCTGCTTACAAAAGTTTCACATAGTTATCTCCTCTTCAAAGTTTGATCAAACCATGCACAAGGATTTGAGAGCAGTGAGGACAAAATTCTCTTCTGTGGACGCGCATTCCGGTGATTTCGACCGGTATCTGGAGATGAACCGTGTGAGCATTCCTAATGGTATTGAGGAGATTCTTGGTCGTGCTGAGCTGATATCATCAAGAAGTGTAACAACAGCAGATCAAGTGTGGAATCTGAATATTGGAAGACTGACAGCAGCACGAGAACTCTGGATAGAGGAATGTCACCAGCTGGAGAATCTTTTCTGCCGGGAAGAAGTGGATGAATTGTCTAGAATAGGAAAACTGCAGAATATATTTATCTCCAACATGGACAATTTAGCATACTTCTGCCAAGGGGTGGAAGGTTCGATTAGTTTCAGTTCTCTGACTCGCTTGCTCCTCGATTGCTGTCCGAGACTGAACTTCCTCTTCCCTTCATCGCTACGCCTGCCGAAGCTTCGTAGTCTATATATAAGGTTCTGTGATAGCCTGGAGAGGGTGTTCGACGAATCGGTCGCCGCAGAAAATGCTCTTCCAGGGCTACAGTCACTGCAGCTGTGGGAGCTCCCGGAGCTTAGCGGCGTGTGTGGAGGAGTCTTGCCATCTCTGAAGGACTTGAAGGTGAGAGGCTATGCTAAACTGAAGAGAATTCCTGTTGGCGTGACTGAAAATAGCACGTTCATTATTACGACAGTAATGGGAGAGACGCAGTGGTGGGACGATTTGGTCTGGGATGACGAAGGTGTCAAGCGTTGGATGCTCTTCAGAAACTGGCCCCCCGCTTCCACATTTTGCATCTGAAGGATTAGTCTTCGTTGCGGTACATGGATCCAGTTTAGTGTGATTCATCTTTATTTCCAGGCACTTTTACTGCTGCTGTACCTGTTGAGTCTGTAACACTGTTGCATTATTCAAGGGGGGCAGCCGTGAATGAACCCTGCACGATTCACAGTTACTACATTGTATACTCTGCGAGTCAATGAGCCGAACAACTCTGCGAAATCACAGGCACACAGCCTTGATTCATCTGCTACCAAATGTGAGAAGGACCCCAACACATGGACCAGGCTAGCCCCAACACGATGTTGCCCCGTAGCCCTGCACCGGCTATTCAAGGAACTGTGGTGCAATCCACCAACCTGGCAGGCACGCATGTGGATGTGGTTTTTTTTTTTTTTTGAAAGAAAGGGATCTTTCCCCCGATTTACATGTGGATGTGGTGGAACTGGAATCCATCCATCCATCCATCCATTCATCCGTTCGTTCATCTCGAGGGCACCGCGGACGTCGGCCACGTAGTACGTACGCGCCCATCATGCGCTGCGTGTGCGTCCCACCCTCCGCCGAGACCGACCCAGCACCGGTGCACATTGCCCGCACGACGGCTGTCCCGCGGCCGGCCTGCTCTCCTCCGCGCGCCCGTCCCTCTCCCACCCCGGTCGCGGTAGCTCGGCGGGCATGGAAAGTGGGGCGCTTTCCCGCAAGATTGGCATCGGAATAATGGGCCCGCCGCACATGCCATGTCTCCCGTCCCGGAGTTGGTTGAGCGGATGCGGATTTGTACGCGTCCCCGATCGTGCCGGCGTTTCGTTCAATCGTTGGCTCGTTCGTTCGTTCGTTCCTCTCATTCCTTCCGCGGCAGGTTTTTTTTCCTTTCTTTTTGAGTTGGGGCAGGGTTTTAATGCGGATCTGTACTCCGGTCGATCGGTCCAAACATGCACCGGGGCCGGCGAGCTTTTGGTGTTGTCGACCTACTGTACGTACCTAGTGTGGGGAGACGCAGTGAGCCTCGCCGGTGACGACGATACAATGCGTGGTAGCGTGGCCCCGTTTTGGCCTAGCATTGTGCAGCGGCGTAGATCAAGCTCTCGTGGTCGTTTTTTGTTGTGCAGCCGGCCGTTTTTTGTTGTTCTTGTGGTGCGTCCAATATCTATTGTACTCGACTGCCGGTGAATGATTGGTAAAGGCCAATCGATCCGCCATTTTTGTGTCACGAGTCCGTGCGACGGGGTGGCACGTATCCTCTCTTTGCAATGGCAAGGTGCAGCATGGTTTCTGTTTCGGCGGTCACGAGTCGCAGTATATTGCCGAGACGGTCAATGGCGACTGAGGGCATGGCCAACGCTTCACTGTAGACCGCTGCCCCAACACTATACGTCACTCTCAAATGTCCAGCTAGGCTCACCTACTGCTTGTAGACTAAAGTGGGATCTTACAGAGGAGGTAGGCTCTTGGCTGCCAAAAGTATGAGAGAGAGGGCAAAAGCAAGGGAAATGAGAGGAGCCAGCCCTGCTCGTGACTGTGAAGTACAGCAAAAAGATGATGTATATGTCATACCATGGGCTTGCTGGGGCAGCTGTATGTGTTGAGTATTTGAGAAACTAAATAGTGCTCCATCCATCTTTACTTATGTGAAAAGGGTGAGGCATTAGGAAGGTGATGCCTTCATTGTACATGCCTGAGTGCGCAGTAAATGGGTTGGTGCCACATATAGCAGTGTACCTTCCGTCAGAGATCTTGAACGCCTGACAAGCACACGCAGTGAGGAAAAGATGCCGTCAGCATACCTGACAAGCTGAGTACTTGCATAGGTATCCAAAGTCGTAACAGTTACTACAACTGGCTATTTTGAACGGACCCATTTGACAGAAGAAATTACGTCCGTCCGAAAACAGCTGGTGTGCGTGCACAGACAAAAGCGGTCGCTCGTCTCCGTATTCCTGGAAAGCGGCTGGCCTATTACTTGCCAAGTGGTGGTGTGCCTGCAAAATTTGACATATTTGCATTTGCATGCGAAACACTCGGGTGGTCTTGGGTGATTATCCAATCATGAAAGCCTCATAGCTCGGCATGGACGCGTAGGGCCGAACCATACGGTCAAGGGCCGGAGATGCTGCATGCATGCATGCTTGCATTCAGGTCGGGTCATTGAGGCTCATGCAATGCAAGCCGGCTCATCGTGGTAGGACAAATCAACGCATGGTGTGCCATAAGGTTCATGCATGCATGCATGCCCTGTTGGACTGGATATACATCTCAATCTGGAACATGTCCGGCAGCCCAAAACAAATGGCGCTGCTGCACATCACCACGCACATGACACATGACACACCACGCTGGTCTTAAACTTGCAGCAGTGTCACCGGCACTGGTGCAAAGAACGTGGCTCTCTATCTATCAGCTACGTAGATGGATAGATCAAACATTTGAGACATGATTCGTAGAATCAGACGATGCTCTCCCGCCGTACTTCTCCTGTTGCACGTAGGCCACTTGTCAGACAGATAGGTGGATCAAATCGAAGGAATGCGCACGGAAGAAGAGCCTCTCTCTAACCACCAGATTCGGGGCATCGTCTAACCTAATCATCTCGAGCCAGCATAGCAAATAATTTTGCCACGCGTGTATATCCCCCTTGAACACGGGCGATCCGGCATTATCCCGGCGCATGTGCTCGCCGTATCACGACGAGGGAGAAGATCGACCGCCACAACCTACACGAACGCCCACAACTAATGAACTAAAGCGGATTCCTAAATTATACGTACGTCGGTTGCAGCTTTGGTTAATCAGCGAGCGAGCCTCGCCGGCCTCGGCCCAATGATTTGTCCCCGTCGATCTCGCAACTGCTGTGATCGATCGGGACCAGCGAGTGCGCGCGTACAACAGCGACGATGGTGCGGGGAGGGAACCGCGCATTAACCATCTGCTAAACCCTAACCGATGGCGGATCATTGGAAAGGGAGGGGGAGGGGAAGGAGCACAAGATTCCTCCGCCAGCTCGAAAGAGGGCGGGAGAACGTGGGCTGGGTCGCTCGCTTGCGCGCCATCCTTTTCCTCTCCCCCACTCATCATCAAGCGGCCAGGCGTTCTTGTCGGACCGGATGCAGGCCGCGCACCACCGGCACAATCATGCGCCACGACGCGCGGCACGGCACGGCCGGCGACGCGACGCGCGCGAGTACGATTACGATACTCCTCCGAGTGGCTCGTGAACGCACGCAGACGCACACGGGCACGCATGATTTTTTGTTTGTTTTGCCACGTACGCGCGTACGTTCTCTGCGCTCTGCGGTGCTTCGTGCACGTATTCTGTGAGCCGTGTACGGACCATGGGTTCTTTGCGGCGGCGTACGCGGCATGATTGAGGAGAGGGAATGCCAGGGTGCATGCACTGAAATTGAGCGTGCGTACTGTGCAACAGGACTCGTTTTGTTCCTACATGGACGAGAGATCAGATGCAACTTGTATCATCATTTTGGCCCGATTAATTTGTAGTAGTGGACTAGTGGGTGAGCATTGCCATCTTGGTAGTGTACTCCGCACCCTGTACGCTAAGGTGTCTCAGACGGTTTTGCTGTCTTGGGCGGCAGGGAAGCATGCCAAGTAGAGTCAGCAGAGTAACCAATGTATGATTTTACAGTGACATCACTGCTCTTCGCCTTCTGAGATAGTAGTGGTGTATGTTACTGATAGCATCTGGATTAAAATCCACTCATTTTGCATATTGTCCATCGGCCATTGCATTCACTCCTTTTTTATAAGGAGCTCTTCACAATGGATCCCCATTCCGGAGTTTCGCTGGCGGCTGACTGTTGGCCTATGGTGGCCAAGGTCACTGCGGAGGAGAACACGGAACTTACCATCCTGTTCTCGTCTGAGGAGGTTGGTCGCTTGATTTCTGAGATGAAGGTGAATTCGGCTCTCGATCTGGATGGCCTTCAGGTCATCTTCTTTCGGAAGTTTTGGGTGTCATTACCCTAAAAAATAGTTGGGCTGATGGATATTCGACACTTTAGCCTATCACGATGATTAATGTTCTTCAACGGATTTTCTCGGAGGTGTGCGTGACGCGATGTGCCCCGATGATGAAACGCGCCTAGCGCCCCAATATGCCTTCTTGAAGGGACGTCAAATCCAATGGGATGCTGGCTCTCCATGCAATAGTTCATGAGGTCAACGTAGGACGTCCGAAAGACGTGTCCTTCAAGCTGGACTTTTAGAAGTCATATGACCGCTTTGACTGGTCTTTCCTAGCTTCGTTCTTGAGCGAAGGGTATACGATGAGTGCTGGTATTCATGGATCATGCAGTTGATCAAGAGCGGTAGCACCGCGATTATGTTAGGTTAGCCCCTTCTTCAGGCCTTCTCGCGGGGTGAGGCCAGGGGGGATCTCTCTCTCTCTCTCTCTCTCTCTCTCTCTCTCTCTCTCTCTCTCTCTCTCTCTCTCTCTCTCTCTCTCTCTCTCTTACCCTTTAACACCATGGTCTATGCCCTAGCAGTCATCCTAGATCAAGCTAGAATGGTGGGCCACATCACTGGTGTGGTTGGGCATATTATTCCCGAAGGCGGGGTTACTCATGTTTAGTATGTAGATGACACCATGATCATGGTAGAGGGGTCGAAACTTAATATATATCATCACCCTTAAGGTCCTTTTCCTTTGCTTTGGGGCCATGCCTGGCTTTAAGATCAATTTCTATAAGATCGAAGTTATGGTGTTAGTATATTTTGTAGCCACAAGCAGCAAATTGCGGACAACTTTAATAGCAAGTTGTCCTCATTCCCCGTTGCTTCCTTGGGGATGGCATTGTCTGACTCGAATGTCCATATCCAGGATTTTGACCCGCTTATGGGTCGTGTGTCCTCCAGGTCTGAGTCGTGATGCAGTCGCTTTACGTCCAAAGGGAGTAAATTTGTGCTTATTGACTCTTGCTCTCTAGTCTTCCCATGTATATGATGGAGCTGTATTCACCGCCTGAAGGAGTGCATAACTCCATTGATAAGGATACATCTTGCTTCTTCTTGTAGGTCACAGACGTGCAACCGAATTATCATATGGTCGGGTGGGATGAGATCTACTTGTCTAAGGACCGGGTATGGGGGTCTAGGTATTACCCCGTCACGGGGAATATAGTATTGACATATGGCCTAATCGCAACAAAGCCTTGTGCTGCAACAGCTGTGGCTAGGGATAAGAGTTCCTCGGCCATCCCTAGACCCCCTAATGTGGTCTTGATGCTACGTTGGGCTTGGAGGATCATCGGTGATGATGGGGGCTTGTGGCTACAGCTTATTAAAGCGAAGTACTTTCGGGGTTACCCCTTCTTCCGTTTGATCGCAAGGAGGGATCCTAGTTCTGAAAATCGATAAAATCTATCAAGAATGAGATTTTCCTGGGTCTCACTATCTCCATAGGTGGCGTGGGGGGTATTCGCCTATATCCTTGGTTGAGGGAAGCTCCACTTGCTTATGAGTTTCTAGCCTTATTTGCTATTTGCTAAGATTGCTATTGTTCATTTCCTCGGACATCCATAATGGGATTTGGAACATCTCGTTTCGATGAACATTTGGATCCAAGGAAACCGTCGCTTGGGCCAGCCTTTTGGAGGCTCTTCCATTCTCTCTTCCGAATTATCTGGACACCATGTCTTGACAGTCGATCCCTCCGGGTCCTTGCCGACATTCTACACAGCCTTCCTGCCATGCGGACGTCCTTCCACTGAAGAACCTCAGCCTCCCCCTCTCTATCCGGTAGCTAAAAAGGGTTGACTACCAACACCTCGAGGATAAGGGCGCGATGAAGCTGCCTCACTGGCAGGGAAGGAACATAACTACAACCGACCGGGCGACCTTGGTGAAATCGGTCCTTACTTCACTAGTCATTTACCACATCACCTTTTGTGCCCCCGTGATGTGTTGCGCAACATCAACAAGATTGAGCGTGCATTTCTCTGGTCAGCTAGCGCTAAAACTATACGAGTGACATGCAAAGTCAATTGGGAGAGAGTCTGCCGCCCCACCCAACTTTGTGGGCTTGGGATCCTTCACTTGGCAAAATTGGCGAGACCTCTCAGACTTAGATGGCTCTGGGTGTCGTGGAAGGATCCGACTAAGCTGTGGGTCGGGTTGGGGAACCCGTGCACCAAGGTGGATGCGAACCTATTCTACACTTACACTGTGATTGCCATGGGAAATGGTGGGAGGATACCTTTGGGGGATACATCATGTTTGCAAGGGGGAAAAGGCAAAGGATATCATCCTCCCTCATATTCGCGGCCTCCAAGTGCAAGAATTGGTTCGTGAGGGACACCTTGTGGGACAATGCTTGGGTGCACAAGATCAACCCCTCCATCAACCTCACGTTCAATCACATTGTTGAGTTTGGAGACCTCTTGGGGCATCTCGAGCACATACAATTAGAAATGGACGTTAATGATGACATCTCTTGAAATTTGAGGCGAATGGAGAGTACTCAGTAGTTTTTGCTTATAGGGCCCAATTCTTGGGACCCCCATCCACCACCATGAACCAGACCATTTCGAATTTGGAAAGTCTCGGCACCTCCCAAGGTCAAGTTCTTCTCTTGGTTAATGCTTCAAAACAGGATATGGACATCAGATATATTGGAGAAGAGGGGTTGGGAAAATTGTCGCCTCTATACCCTTTGCAGGAGGGCTAACGAGACGTCCGCCCACCTCTTCTTTAAATGCCGGTTTACACTGCTCATTTGGAGAATGGTCAAGGACTGGCTTGAATTAGGGATTCTGGAGATAAACAGTTGGGTGGCGGAATGCAACGTCGAGTTTTGGTGGACAAGCATGTCAAAAACCAGATACGACAAATCAGAAGGCCATGGCCTCACTCGCTATGTTTGTCTGTTGGGTCATTTAGAACGAAAGAAACATTAGAGTCTCCAGGAAGAAATCAACACCGGCCTACTACATGCTAAAACTCATCCATGAGGAGGCCAACACGTGGGTCATCGTAGGGGCTAGGCATCTGAGCATAATCATGCCAAGAGAGTAATTCATATTTGTCTTTTTTTCGATGGGCTATGTTGTGAAGCTGGCTTTATGTACTCTAAGTTCTCCTTCTGAATTAATGAATGAGCCAATTCTTTTGCCTCTATTTCAAAAGAAAAATGTATGAAATAGAAGATTTGGCAAGGCTCGACGTTTCAGGTGTGCTCTTGCCATTGCCAAGCATTATGAACAAAGTTACGTTTTTTTGCGAAATTGGTCAGATCTATTATAAAGATTAACTGGAAGTACAAAGCACCTCAAGCATAATAAAAACTATATCGAGGTCCATGGACCACCGAACAACCATTGCCGCCTCTCATACCGGAGTCGTCCTAACCCTGTCATTGACAACCGGGCCTTCATGCACGTGTCCCTAAGGACCAGCGTCCCGGAGCTGCAGTCATCGCCGTTAAATTCTTGAACCGATCTGAAGAACCTGACATCAAATCTCGTCGTTGTACATGCACGACGAGAAACCCTAATCTCGCCATTACTCTGATGAACAAGTTCGTTGAAACTTGGCAAGCAGGACAAAAGTACTCATTCCTTCCATCTATATAGGGCCTAATACGCTTTTCGAGGCTAACTTTGACCAAATATTAGAGCAATAATATATGACATGCAACTTACACAAAGCATACCGTCAAATTCGTATGTTAAAGGAGCTTCCGATAATATCGTTTTCACATTATACATCTCATGTACTTTTAATCTTGTCAATAGTCAAAGACGGTCTTGAAAAAACACAATAGGCCCTATATAGATGGAAGGAGTAGGTTATATGCCGGCCGTGAATTATTTAAAAAAACTTACAGTAAGCCGGAAGACAAGTTGACCAACCAAGTTGACCACCAAGTTGACCAATCCCAACCGATCCTTACCGGTTCCTCTTACCACCGCCCAAGCCGTTGGATTCATCAACATGAGAAAAATAAGGCTGGTCATAGTGGGGAGTAACTTATACTAGTGTCATGCATATGACATTAGTCTAAGTTACTACCTTCATAGTGCAAAATAACATAATAGTAATGTTATAGAGGACTTTATTAATTAGCTTGTAGATTCATCTTATCTTGGAAAGCGCTATGTTACAGTAACATATTATGTTACCACTTCTCATTAACTATACGCTGCATAAGTAAAATTTTTGAAGTCTTATTTATATTTTGCAAGATTACTCCCGCTATGACTAACCTAACAAGAACAAGCTAACCGTCACTGCAGGAGCTTGGTTCCAAAACTCCAATGCATGCACACACACAGAAACTTCTCCTCACCTGTGACCTGTCCACACCCTTGCTCGCCACCTCACATCCTCCCCGTCCCTACCACCTTCGTCTACCTTTCGTCATCCGCGCCCGGCTCCCCGCTTATATATACCGCCTCGCTCGCCGCACCACAATCCACCGCAGCCCTCATATCTCACAGCCAGCTCAAAGCGCCGTGAGCCACCAAGCCTCGAACCCAGACAGTCTCCAAGGCAAAATGTGTAACTCCAACGTGAAGTCCGCCGGCGTCGCCCAGATCGACGGCCGCCCGGTCCTGCAGCCGGCCGGCAACCGCGTCGCGGCGCCCGAAGGCGCCAAGCCGCTCAAGAAGTCCCTGCAGAAGTCGCTCTCGATGCCTGCTTCGTATGACAATGCTGCTGCTGCTGCCGCCACCACCTGCGCGGCAGCGCCCAAGAGCACCGGCGCCGGCGACTTCGCCCGCGCGGCGGCGGCGACGCCTTACCTCCTGCCGCCGACCTCGGCAAAGGCGGCGGGAGCCAAGGCAGCGGGCGCCAGGGCCGCGGCGTCCACGGGCGCGGACAAGAGCAGGAAGCAGGCGGCCAGGAAGAGCGGCGCCGTGCTGCCGGTGGTGACGTTCGCGGCGCTGGAGGCGTTCGAGCTGGCCGGCCCCGCCGGGAGCATCGCGGCGGCGCAGCGGGAGCACGTCACGCAGGCGCAGGCGCAGCGCAAGATGCGGATCGCGCACTACGGGCGCACCGCGTCCTTCTCCCGGGTCGAGGGCAAGGTCGGAGCCACGGCCACCGCGCCCGCCGCCGCGCTGGAGGAGAAGCGCTGCAGCTTCATCACGGCATACTCGGACCCCGTGTATGTCGCGTACCACGACGAGGAGTGGGGCGTGCCCGTGCACGACGACGAGTGAGTGGCCGCCATTTCTGCCCAACCACAGCACATCACATCAAAACCGACCGATCTTGGCAGCGATGGTTTCTCACATTTTTCTTTTCTTGCCCGGTCGACAGGTTGCTGTTCGAGATGCTGACGCTGTCCGGCGTGCAGGTCGGGGCCGACTGGGCTTCGATCCTCAGGAGGAGACACATCTACAGGTTCGTTTGGAGCAGAGCGATCGCCCATGCTGCTTTGCTTGCTTGGAGTAGTGCATTCGCCGCGACGTTTGTGCTGATTTTGTGCTGTGCCTGGTTATGAATAGGGAGGCATTCTCCGGCTTCGACGTGGACGCGGTCGCCAAGTACACGGAGAAGCAGATGGCCTCCGTGAGCGCCGGGTATGGGCTGGACTTGGGCACCATCAGAGGCGCCGTCAACAACGCCTGCCGCATTCTCGAGGTACCCTGGCTAACAAGATGATAGTATTATTATTCAAACATGTTTACTACCTCGTCGCAAAAAATAAACTTATTCACTACCATAAGGTTTAGCATAGTACTAATGAGAACCTTATCAACACACAAAGAAGGGCAACGAAATGAAGAGCAGTTCAAGTGAAAGCCAAGCTTAACAGCATCCCTGACAGCGTACACCCCAGTGGTGGACAGCTCTCTTTGTATAAGCAGCAAGTGCTCTTTAAATGACACTATACTTTGCAGAAGCAAGGCAAGTGCGTGATAAAGCTCGATGCAACCAAAAAGAGGGATGCAACATTTGATAGCTGGAAAAGACGCTCATGCAACAGTCCACAAAATATTCTCCTCCGTGGTTGAAAAGAGTAGTGTGTGTGTTCCACACGACGTAACCGCTCGCAATTATGTTAGGCGCCTAACCACCAATCAACCACAGCAAGCCTTCCCTAAGTACGCATGTAGGTAGATGACGCCACCTGTTTTGTCAGAAGCACACCGACCACGGATTATTTTATTAACCTGTATAATAGTAGTAGTATCTACCAGCCACTACATTCTACTATGTGCAACTTGTTAAACAGTGTATAATATCTTAAGCCTCATTAGCAGCTAGGTTTAGAGGAAGGAATGAAATGGAAATCTAACGATGTTTTCGCATGGACAAGCAGGTGAGGCGAGACTTCGGGTCGTTTGGCAAGTACGTGTGGGGGTTCGTGAACCACAAGCCGCTGTCGCCGGGGTACAAATACAGCCGGAAGATCCCGGTGAAGACGTCCAAGTCGGAGTCCATCAGCAAGGACATGGTCCGGCGAGGCTTCCGGTTCGTGGGCCCCACCGTGCTCCACTCCTTCATGCAGGCCGTCGGGCTCACCAACGACCACCTCGTCTCCTGCCCGCGCCACCGCGTCTGCTCCTCTTCTTCCTCCTCCGCCTAGGCTGACGGCCGGCCATGCACCAGCCGCCGCACAAAAAGAGAAAAAGAGAAGATCTCGAAGAGACAGATGATACGAGATAGCCTCAGCCCTCAACTCATGGGAGTAGTAGTATACGAAATCCGCGTGTGTATGTGTGTGTGCTCGGTCGGCGCGCGTAGATTAACTGCGTGCCGCCCCTAATTAGCTTGCTTGGTAATCACTGCCAGTTCAGTTGGTACGTAGTGCGTGCATGTAATCGGACGGGTGCTGCTGCCACTGCTCGCTCGGTGTATAGTCATTTTGTGTGATTGATCTGCATAGTCCTTGCCTTGTGTGCGATGCAAGGTGGGTGCGTGCGTGCATGTGGTGTGCTAGCAGCTTTGCAATGGCTGCTGCACGCATCTGATTCTCTTTCCTTTGTTCTCCCACGATAACGATGGCGATGTACCGAGCGAGGTCGGGCGGATCATTAGGAAGGCGGGCCGTGTGGGCTACCCTCATGCATGTGGGTGGCTTGGGATTAAAAAGCAGGCAGACAGGCCATGTGGTGTCACAGCAGGGCCCGATCGGCCACCTTTGGCGCATGTGATCGGCAGCCCTCCCTCACGGCCGGTCTCGCGACCCATCCAACCAATCCACCCATGTTTCTCAAAAAAAAAAAAACCAATCCACTCATGCGCTGTGCGCGCGAATGGGAGGACCGGCACGGGACACGGACACACGCGCTGTGTTTCCGTGGTTGCTTGCTTCCACCGCGCTGCCCACCATCTCCTCGCCTCTCCGGCCAGCTACGCCCACTTCCATGCGCTGTGTTTCCGTGGTTGGCTTGCTTGCTTCCATCGCGAGTTCCCAACACGACTAGGACTCGTTATCTGGTCTCACGAGCGCATCCATCCCATTCCCATCCCCGCAGGAATCTTGGCATGTGCTACTCTTCCGGGCGTTTGGTGCCTTGCTTCCATGCGTCTTCCCTGCAGCCACAGCTTTCTTCTTGTTTGTTTTATGCATGCGGTTCGTGCATTGTATGCATGCGTATGAATGCTGCGTGCGGGCCGGTGGCGGTGGAGGGCTCGGCTTAATTGATGGTTTCATGATGGCAACAGCTAGCTAGCCTGTGGATCAAGGTTAGTTAGGCGGGCCCGGCTGCTCGCAACTGACAACGTCGCCATGATTCAGCTGGATAGCCCGGTATGAGGAGCCGTTTGGACAAGAATTTTTACCCGATCAGTGATCGGGCCGATGCTTACTCAGATTGGCATGCAAGGTGATGCCGTACTGGCATGCAGTATGTACAATACATACGTGATGTTACTTTCCGCCATTTAATACGACGGCAACGTCTCATGAACGACTTCTGAGGCGTGATTTGACGCCAAGTGCAAATGGGTGTTATGCTTGTGTTGTGTGTATGCTTGGTTTGCTCGTCGTACAGGGAGGATATGGCCGGTTGATATGACTGCGACCTGCCGTTTATCTACTTATTTGTCCACCAGTTACATGCACGCGCCAAGTGCATTACGTAGGGTTTTTCTTCCACAGGTCCAATCCTTTTCACTTTGCAGCTTCGTACCCCGAACGCTGCAATGCAATGCAATTGCGGTTAAGACTGGCTAAAATAGTGGCTTTCGTATTCAGCCGTGGAACTTCTTTTTATATCTCACGCTTGTCCAACTTTCATGCATTCATGATACTGCCGTCCATTTTGACTATCAACAGTGTTAAATGACATCTGAAAAGACGATTTTGCCTCTGATGCAGTGTGTGACAAAAATTATTTACAGGATCAAAGCAGCAATATTGCGGTATATTTTGTCACGGTTCTATTAGGTACAGTCAACGCCGACGCCAGAATGTTGTTCTATCGCATACGCGGAACTGCTTTAATTCAAGGAACCTGTACACACTTTGTATATCTCATACTTGGGTTTTAATTTAAAAATGGGCCAGAACTTCCCATGTATTTTGTACACCGTTCATATATACATAATCACTTTAGCTATATGTAAGTTGATTAAATTTAAAATTTGGATAAGTCAATTTTCTGATTGTTGATTAATTTGTGATTTTTTTTTGCTGATTTCTTTTCTTTTGTTGGATCATGGCTTTTTGGGCTGAATTTTTGACTTACCCCTGTTTGGGGTAGGTCACATTTTTACCGGGCTTGAAATGCGCTAACCGTTGCCTGCTTTTTTATATTTGTATGTGCTTTTTGCTTTTGCTTTTGTTTTTTCTCTTTTTTCTTTTAGTTCTTTTTTCTCTATATGAGTATTTTTAGGATGTTGGATGACTGTAAATGTATACACATAAGTTTTAGGATGGTGGATAACTGTAAATGTATACACATAAGTTTTAGGATGGTGGATGACTATTAAAAATGTAATGTTATATGCTTATTCCTTTCATATTACAAAAAGAGCAATTTCTATGCAAAGTTTGGTGTGTATTTTCTTTAAGTTTTGCTTCATTTTCTTTCTTCTTAAATGCTATTGCCAGTGTCTTCATTTTTCTCTTACAAAACTCCATTAATTTGATTTTATTTATTATTTTGTTTCCTTGCTTCTTTAAGGGTAATATCAATGCCACCGATTTATTACTTCTTGCGAACTTCATTATTGTAAAATTTCCACTATTATATGCTAATTACTCTGTAAATTATATCCAAATTTTGTCACTATTTGTTTTTTCCCTTTCATTCTTCTTAAAGGAAATACCAATGCCACTAATCGATTCTTCCTCGAAACCATCATTATTTTGATTTTGTTTTATTTTTATTTTATTTTTTCTTCTTACGGGTAATACAAATTGCACTAATTCATTCCTTGTTAGGAAATTTATTATTTTGGAAATTCCACTATTATATGTTCTTTTGCATACAAAAAAACTAAATTTGTGAATAAATTGTGTGCAAATTTTGACATTATGTTTTTACTTTTTTCTTCTTCTGAAATGGTAATATTGATGCCACTAATTCATTCTTTTTAGAAAACATCATTATCTCGATTTCGTGTTAGTATTTATTTATTTTATTTCTTATTTAAGGGTAATTCCAGTGCCACTAATTCATTCTTTTTAAGAAAACCTTTTGATTTTGTTTATTATTCCATTTCCTTGCTTCTTTATGGGGTAATATCGATGCCACTAATTCATTACTTCTAACGGAAGTTTTTTTTAATCCACTATAATAAAAAGCGTATTTTTTGTGAAAATTGTGCCCAAATTTTGTCATTATTTGTTTATTATTTTATTTTTTTTCTTCTTGAAGGGTAATACCAATGCCACTAATCGTTTCTTCCTCAAAACCTTCATTATTTTCATTTTATTTTCTGTCCTATCAAGGGTAATACAAATTCCACTAATTCAGTCCTTCTTAGGAAATTTATTATTTCCAAAGTTCCACAATTATATGTTTATTTTTGCATATTACCAAAATAAATAATTTATATGTAAATTGTGTAAAAATATTGATAATTGTTTTGGGGTTTTAGTTTCTTTCTTCTTAAATAGTAATACTAATGCCACTAATTCATTCTTGCTTTGAAACTTCATTATCCTGATTTTTTGTATTTATCCAATTTTATTTCTTATTTAAGGGTAATACAGATACCAGTAATTCGTTCCTTCTTAGGATTTTTTGTGAAAATTATACTATTATATGTTTATTCTTGCATATTATTAAAAAGCAAAAATTATGTGTTGATTGTGTGCAAATTTTTTCATTATTTATTTTGTCTTAAATGGTAATATCAATGCCACTAATTCATTCTTCCTTAGAAAAATATCATTAGTTTGATTTAGTTTTAATTGAACTATAACTTCGTACATATACATACCTCTTATCGTAATTAAGTTTCATTGGATCGATCAATAAAAACTTGCACATAGAATATATATCTATAAACTCTAACACTTGTTTGTAGTTTCTAGGATCTGTTCGACAAAACATACTACTAAAGCTAGATAGCTTGTACTTTGAGGAGTAGCATTTCACACGGAGATGAATTTATGGACGAAATTTTGATGTTGAGAAATCATACAATCGTGAAGGTTTTCCTATTTTTGTGAGTTCTTCACACATCAAGTGAGGAGACTCCAAGTGAAAGTATGCATTTACGTGCTTGTGGCGTTGGATGACGTTTGATAGTCGCTTGCTGCATGGGCGTAGGTAGGTGCTAGCTATAAGCCGTGTCAACACCATTTATGTGTTTTTGCTATCCTTTTTTAGTTTGTTTTCTTTTCTCTGTATGTGTATTTTTAGGATGGTGGATGAGTATAATTGTGTACACACAAGTGTTATACAATGTATGTGTAAACTACACTAGGTGTTAAAAATGTACTATTATATGCTTATTCTTTGCGTATTACAAAAAGTGCAATTTCAGTGCAATTTTTTAAAAGTTTTTCTTTCATTTTCTTTCTTCTTAAATGATTATATCAATGTCACCAATTCATTTTTCTTACAAAACTTCATTATTTTGATTTTGTTTATTATTTCACTTTCTTGCTTCTTTAAGGGTAATGTTAATGCCGCACATTCATTACTTCTTACAAAACTTTATTTTTGTAAAATTTCCACTACCATACACTAATTCTTTCATATAATAGAAAGCACAATTTTTGTGTAAATTGTGTCCTAATTTTGTTATTATTTGTTTAATCTTTTTTCCTTTCTTTCATATCTCATAAAATGCCGAAATAAGTTATCTCAACTTTTATCTTGGCTTCTAAGACAAATTTGTCTTAGTTTCAAGCACACTTATTTTGGGACGGAGGGAGTAATAGACAAATTTTGACGCCAAGTGGAAGTGGGTGTTATGATTCTGTCCATGCTTGGTTTGCTCGTCGTACAGAGAGACAATGGCCAGTTGATATGACTGCGACCTGCCGTTATGTACTTATTTGCCTACCAGTTACATGCACGCGCCAAGTGGGACGCAGCTCCTCTGACGTGCCGTCAGCCCACTGACACACCGCCAAGTGCACTACCTAGAGATTCTTCTTCCACACCATATGTTCAATCCTTTTCACTTTGCAACTTCGTACCCCGAACGCTGCAATGCAACTGCGATTAAAACTGGCTAAAATAGTGGCTTTCGTATTTAGCCGTGGAACTTCTTTTTCTATCTCACGCTTGTCCAACTTTCATGCATTCATGACAGTGCCGTCCATTTTGACTAGTATTAACAGTGTTAAAGGACACCTAGAAAGAAAATTTTGCCCCAGATGCGGTGTACGGCATTTCGGAGCTCGGCCTCCATGGAGGCTGATTTCTTTTTTAAAAAAATAATCAAAATTCATACTTTTTAGTTAAAAAAAATCTGAAACCAATTGTAGTCTACAAGGATGTGATGTATATGTGTGTAAAATTTTAGAATGAATACCTTGATATGCGATCTGTGCAAAAAGAACAAATTCATGGATTTTTGGGATGAGTAGTATCATCTGATGAAAAGCCACAAATTTGTCTTTTTTGCACAGCCCTCATTTTAATGTATTTCGTCCAAAAAATTTACACACATGTGTGTATGCCTGTATTTTTTTCAGAATTTTTCGACATGTAAAAATATGAATTTTGGCAAATTTTGACTTTTTCATAAATCGGCCTCCATGGAGGCCGAGCGAGCTCCAAAAGTTATTTTCGCAATATTGTGATATATTTTGTCATGGTTCTATTAGGTAAAGTCAACGTCGACACCAAAATGTTGTTCTATCGCATCCGCGGAACTGGTTTTAATTCAAGAATCTTCTACACAGTTCGTATATCTCATACTTGGATTTTAATTTAAAAATGGGCCAGAACTTCTACTTGGAATTTAATTTAAAAATGGGCCATAACTTCCCATGTATTTTGTACACCGTTCGTATATACATAATCTCTTTTTCTATATGTAAGTTGATTAAATTTTAAATTTGGATAAGCCAATTTTCTGATTGTTGATTAATTTGGAAGGATTTGTGCTCATCTTTTTCTTTTGTTGTTTCATAGCTTGTTGGCCTGAATTTTTAACTTACCCTTTTTGTGGTAAGTCACCTTTCTACTAGGCTTGAGGCCCGCTAACTGTTGCCTTTTTTGTAATGTTTGTATGTGCTTTTGCTTTTTTTAGTTGGTTTTTTCTCTCTCTATATGAGTATTTTTAGGATGGTGGATGACTGTAAATGTATAAACATAAGTGCTATACAATATATGTGTAAATTACACTACGTGTTAAAAATGTACTATTATATGCTTATTCTTTGCATATTAAAAAAAGTGCAATTTCAGTGCAAAGTTCGGTGTAACTTTTTTAAGTTTTTCCTTCATTTCCTTTCTTCTTAAATGGTAATACCAGTGTCTTCATTTTTATCCTACAAAATCCATTAATTTATTTTAATTTATTATTTCATTTCCTTGCTTTTTAAGGATAATATCAATGCTACTGATTTATTACTTCTTACAAAATTTCATTCTTGTAAATTTTTCACTATTATACGCTAATTCTTCCATATAATACAAAGCACAATTTTTTTGTAAATTGGATCCGAATTTTGTCAATACTTGTTTATTTTTGCCTTTCATTCTTCTTAAGGGTAATACCAATGCCACCAATCGATTCTTCCTCAGAAACGTAAATTATTTTGATTTTATTTTAGTTTTACTTTACTTTATATTATTTTCTTCTTAAGGGTAACACAAATTGAATAACTCATTCCTTCTTAGGAAATTTATAATTTTGGAAATTCCACTATTTATATGTTTATTTTTTCATATCACAAATAAACTTAGTTTATGTATAACTTGTGTGCAAATTTTACATTATATTTTTAGTTGATTTCTTATGAATTGGTGGTAATACCGACGCCACTAATTCATTCTTTTTTAGAAAACTTCCTTATCTTGATTTGGTTTTAGTATTATTTTATTTTATTTCTTATTTACCAATGCCACTAATTCATTCTTTTTAGAAAAACCTTTTGATTTTGTTTATATTTCATTTGCTTGCTTCTTCAAGGGTAATATGAATGCCACTAATTCATTACTTCTTATGAAACTTTAGTTTTTTCAATTCACACTATTATATGCTAATTCTTCCATATCATAAAATGCATTACTTTTGTGAAAATTGCATCCAAATTTTGTCATTATTTTTATATTTTTATTTCCTCTTGAAGGGTACTTCCAATGCCACTAATCGATTCTTCCTTGAAAACCTTCATTATTTTGATTTTTTATTTTCTTTCTTCTTAAGGATAATACAAAGTATACTAATTCAATCCTTCTTATGAAATTTATTATTTTGGAAATTCCAGTATTCATGTATTTATTTTTGCTTATTACAAAAATATATAATTTATGTGTAAATTGTGTGCAAAACTTGACAATGTTTTTTTTACTTTCTTTCTACTTAAATGGTAATATCAATGCCACTAATTCATTCTTTCTTTGATAACTTCATTATCTTGATCTTTTTAGTATTTATCTAAATTTATTTCTTACCTAAGGGCAATACAAATACCACTAATTCATTCCTTCTTGAAACTTTTTTTTGAAAATTACAGTATTATATGCTTATTTTGCATATTATTGAAAAGCACAATTTCTGTGTAGATTGTGTGCAAATTTTGTCATTTTTTTTCTTAAAGGGTAATATCAATGCCGCTAATTCATCTGTTCTTAGAAAAAAACATCATTTTTTATTTAGTTTTAATTTTTGTTTCATTATCTTAGTATAGAAAACTAGACATATTATAGGCCCGCCTACGCCTTTTCTCGTCATCCTCATGTGAAGATTAATTTAACTCTAACTTTGTATATGTAGACATACCTCTTTATCATAATTAAGTTTCATTGGATCGATCGATAAAAACTTACACATAGAATATATATCTGTAAACTCTAACACTTCTATGTAGTTTCTAGGATCTGTTCAACAAAACATACTACTATATCTAGCTAGCTTGTGCTTTGTAGTATTTCGTGCGGAGATAAATTTATGGATGAATTTTATCTTGAGAAATCATACAATCGTGAAGGTTTT
This sequence comes from Aegilops longissima, assembly GCA_021605205.1. Lineage (NCBI taxonomy): Eukaryota > Viridiplantae > Streptophyta > Magnoliopsida > Poales > Poaceae > Aegilops > Aegilops longissima. Next base: position 562,920,440 of record CM038678.1, read on the forward strand.
CCTGTTTTTGTGAGTTCTCCAAAGATCAAGTGAGGAGACACCAAGTGAGAGTATGCATTTACGCACTTGTGGCGTTGGATGACATTTGATAGTGGCTCGCTGCATGGGTGCAGGTAGGTGCTAGCGATATGCCGTCTCGCCATCATTTATGTGTTTTACTTTTCTTTTTTAATTGGTTTTTCTTTTCTCTATATGAGTATTTTTAGGATGGTCGGTGAGTACGAATGTATAAACACAAGTGCTATACAATATATGCGTAAATTACACTAGGTGTTAAAAGTGTATTATTATATGCTTATTCTTTGCAAATTACAAACACTGCAATTTCAGTGCAAAGGTGGGTGCAATTTTTTAAAAGTTTTTCTTCCATTTTATTTCTTCTTAAATGATAATACTAGTTTCACTAATTCATTTTTTCTTGCAAAAACTTCATTATTTTGATTTGTTTATTATTTAATTTTCTTGCTTCTTTAAGGGTAATGTCAATGCCACTAATTAATTACTTCTTATGGAACTTTATTTTGTAAATTTCCATGATTATATGCTAATTCTTCCATATAATAGAAAGTGCAATTTTGTGTAAATTATGTCCTGATTTTGTTATTATTTGTTTAATTTTTCCTTTCTTTCTTCAGGGTAATACCAATGCCACTAATCATTGATTCTTTCTAAGCAACCTTCATTATTTTGATTTAGTTTTAGTTTTTATTGTTTATTTTATTTCTTCTTGAGGATAATACAAATTTCAATTCATTCCTTCTTAAGAAATTTATTATCAAACTCCATTGTATGTTTACTTTTGCATATCACAAAATCATACGTCTAAATTATTTGCAAATTTTGACATTTTTTTCCATTTTCTTTCTTCTCAAGTGGTAATACCAATGCGACTAATTCATTCTTTCTTACAGAAGTTCTTTATCTAGGAATTGTTTTAGTATTTATTTCATTTTCTTTCTTATTTAAGGATAATACCAATGCCGCTAATTCATTTATTCTTATTAAACTTTATTTTTACAAAATTATACTATTATATGCTTATTCTTGCATATTGTGAAAAAGCACAATTTCTGTGAAGATTGTGTGCAAAATTTGTCTTTATATTTTTTGTCTTAAAGGGTAATATCGATGCCACTAATTCATTCTTTCTTAGAGTTATTATTATTATTTTGATTTATTTTTAATTTTCATTTCATTATCTTAGTATAGATAATTGCACATATTATAGGCCTGCCTACGTCTTTTCTCGCTAAGTTCATCCGAAGATTAATTGAACTCTAACTTCATATATACACACATACCTCGTATCGTAGTTAAGTTTCATTGGATCGATCGATCAAAACTGACACATAGAATATATATATCTATAAACTCTAACACTTGTGTGTAGAGGGCAAGGTGCAGTCCGGAAGTAGCTGGATGTACCACGATGGTGCCGAGCTAACGACAATGTCCATCGCGGCGAGCATGAAGGGGAGGAGTATTGTGGCGGTGCTGGAGGCGTTGTGGGATCAGTATGGCGGGGTGGTGGAGGAGCTAGGGAAGGGCCGACGCGGATGAGGGAGAAGAGAGGGAGGAACAAGGTCAAATAGGCAAGGTCGGGGGAAGGGGAGATGATTTGATGCAATTTGAGGTGGGATTGCCATCTGGTCCGTGATACGTCTCCAATGTATCTATAATTTTTGACTGCTCCATGCTATATTATCTACTGTTTTGGGCAAAAATTGGCTTTATTTTCCATTTTTATATTACTTTTGGGACTAACCTATTAACCGGAGGCCCAGCCCAGATTTGCTATTTTTTGTCTATTTCAGTATTTCGAAGAAAAGGAATATCAAACGGAGTCAAAACGGAACGAAATCAACTGGAGAAGTTATTTTTGGAAGGAAAGCTACCGGATGGACTTGGACCCCACGTCAAGGAAGGAACGAGGAAGCCACGAGGGTGGGGGGCGCCCACCCCTAGGGCGCCCGCCTCATGGGGCCCTCGTGGCTCCCCGACGTGCTTCTTCTGCCTATGTAACTCCACGCACCCTAAAACTCCCGAGCAGAGAATAGATCGGGAGTTCCGCCGCATAAACCTCCAGAGCCACCAAAACCAATGGGACCTGTTCAAGCACTGCCGGAGGGGGAACCCTCACCGTGGCCATCTTCATCATCCCGGTGCTCTCCACGACGAGGAGGGAGTAGTTCACCCTCAGGGCTGAGGGTATGTACTAGTAGCTATGTGTTTGATCTCTCTCTCTCATGTTCTTGATTTGGCACGATCTTGATGTATCGCGAGCTTTGCTATTATAGTTGGATCTTATGTTTCTTCTCCCCCTCTACTCTCTTGTAATGAATTGAGTTTTCCCCTTGAAGTTATCTTATCGGATCGAGTCTTTAAAGATTTGAGAACACTTGATGTATGTCTTCTTGCATGCGATCTGTGGTGACAATGGGATATCACGTGATTCACTTGATGTATGTTTTGGTGACCAACTTGCGGGTTCCGCCCATGAACCTATGCATAGGGGTTGGCACACGTTTTCGTCGTGATTCTCCGGTAGAAACTTTGGGGCACTCTTTGAGGTTCTATGTGTTGGTTGAATAGATGAATTTGAGATTGTGTGATGCATATCGTATAATCATACCCACAGATACTTGAGGTGACATTGGAGTACCTAGGTGACATTAGGGTTTTGGTTGATTTGTGTCTTAAGGTGCTATTCTAGTACGAACTCTAGGACTGTTTGTGACACTTATAGGAATAGCCCAACGGATTGATTGGAAAGAATAACTTTGAGGTGGTTTCGTACCCTACCATAATCTCTTCGTTTGTTCTCCGCTATTACTAACTTTGGAGTGACTCTTTGTTGCATGTTGAGGGATAGTTATATGATCTAATTATGTTATTATTGTTGAGAGAACTTGCACTAGTGAAAGTATGAACCCTAGGCCTTGTTTCCTAGCATTGCAATACCGTTTACGCTCACTTTTATCATTCGTTACCTTGTTGTTTTTATATTTTCAGATTACAAAAACCTTTATCTACCTTCCATATTGCACTTGTTTCACAATCTCTTCGCCGAACTAGTATACCTATACAATTTACCATTGTATTGGGTGTGTTGGGGACACAAGAGACTCTTTGCTATTTGGTTGCAGGGTTGCTTGAGAGAGACCATCTTCATCCTACGCCTCCCACGGATTGATAAACCTTAGGTCATCCACTTGAGGGAAATTTGCTACTGTCCTACAAACCTGTGCACTTGCAGGCCCAACAACGTCTACAAGAAGAAGGTTGCGTAGTAGACATCAAGCAGTTTCTGGCGCCGTTGCCGGGGAGGTGAGTGCTTGAAGGTATATCTTTAGATCTTGCAATCAAATCTTTTTGTTTCTTGTTTTAGCACTAGTTTAGTTTATAAAAGAAACCTATAAAAAATGAAATTGAGTTTGTCTCATACGTTTCATCTTTTTAATATCTTTCGTGAGTATGATGGAAAGGAAAATTGTGCCAAAGTGCTAGAAGAAGAATTACATAGAATGTTTGGCACTAAATATTTGAATGATGAGCATGATTGCAATGTTGTTAGTACGAATTCTTTGAATATCCATGATGCTAATGATGATTGCACTAGTTATGATGAAAATGTCTCCGATAAACATGTCAATTTTTGTGGAGTGCATTGGGTTTGTAAGTACACACCAAATAGGGAAGATAGATATTGCAAGAGGCATAAGTACTTAGAAACCAAATTGTTGCAAGAAGAGCTAGATGAATGTGCTGAAAGATTCAATATTTTTTGTGCCCCTTGTGAACTTTGCAATGAACATGGTCATTTAAAGCTCCAATGCTATTTGTTTCATGATCAAGTCGTGTCTAAATATTGTGATAATTTGATTACCCTCGAGCATCATAAAGAGCTTAGCCTGCTTTTGGGTTATGAAGAAATGAAACGTATATCTGAGGGTATTCCAAAATTTAATCTCGATAGATTTCTTGATTTTGATCTAGAAGAAATTTATATGTATTGTGCGGTGAATTGCGTTGAAAATCCTTATATGCCAATTACATAAAGAAAAGAAAACAAATAGAAGATGAAGAGAATGCTAACGAAAGGGAAGAGACTTCCCAATATTCTCCTATTATTTTCTTATGATGAATCAGGTAACGAGGAGGAGCCTTCTATTCAACCAATCTCATTAATAAGGATCTCCAAAAAGAGGATTGAACCCACACATGAGGTGAAGAAGAAGAAAAGAAAAATGAAGAGAGGTAAAAGGTATCCCTCCCAAATAATTTTGCTCCTATTATTGTTGTGCCTCATGAAAATGAATCAAAAATAATTATGGAAGATGTTGCACTTGATGATGATCTCGTTATGCCTATTGCTTGTTGTGATGATTATGATTGGGAAGATAATGATACTTCTTATGATCTTGAAAATCTTTTTGGCACTTGCTTGGAAGAATATGATAATTGCTATACTATTGGTGCTATCCATACTATTAATGATGAGAGTGATTATGCTTATGATATGAAAAGGCCCAAGCTTGGGGAAGCTATGTTTGATGAGGATGACATATTTGAGAATATATTTGCTGAAACTAATGTTTGTTCCAAGCTTGGGGATGCTATGTTTAATAATGATGATATTTTTAGCCTCCCAAGTTTTGATATACAAAGTAGTTATGATGATAGCATGCCTTCTACTTATGATGATTATATTGATGAATGTGGGTTTGGAAGAGTGTCAACTTTAGGAAGTAGTGATCCCACTATTTTGAAGGATGTTGAATCTTATTATATTTATGAAAGTGGATTTGGAGAGGTCATGACTTTACTTAGTAATGATTCCACTATCTTGGAAGAGGTTTCAATCAATTATGATGAGAACAAAGTTGCTACTTATGATGATTATTGTGATAAAACTTATGCTATAAAAAGCAAGAGACGAATTCATCGTCAGTTACCTCCACGATATCCAAAATACCCTCAAGACCAACATTTATTCAACTTCACATATAGTTGATTCTGCTTCAGAAGGTCAAATACTTGCTGCAAATGGGTGACATGATCTTGCAAGGATTTGCAAGAACCGCCATAAAAATCTTCCTCGTGTATCGTCTGTAGCGGAACTATGAACGGGAGCTAGCAATCCGGACCGTATTGAAAAGGTTCCTAAGACACAGCATGGAAGAGCTGATACCCCATGTGGATAGGTGGGATAGAAGAGTGGGCATGTGGGCTTCTATCAAAAGATACCGCTATCGCTACGCTCATATACGTCAAGGAAAGGAAGGGAGCGAAAAGATACGTTAATGTTTCCACCCCTTCAACTCTGGATCCGCCATCCTTCAAAACAACAACTACCAAAACACGAACTCAACGGCTTAGAACCGTAAACCATGCTCTGATTTCTCTTATCGAATTTCATTCAGATTTTCCAGTATTCGGAGTTGCTTGGGAAAA